>JXCR01009592.1:0-11967 GCA_002079205.1 Phalaenopsis hybrid cultivar | reverse complement strand
CTGATGTTACTGAAGTCTGGTTGGACACAACTCATAATGGATATTGACAACAAATCATCATGAAGAATAGACCGTCATACTATTCTCATTGTAAGATGTTTGGGCATACACTTGATAAATGTCATAAGTTTCATCCTAAAATCTAAAGATCAAGTGAATAAGGAGAGATCTAATCCCACTACTCTGGACATATTTGTTCCATCTGGAGAGAAAGCTATCACAGGATAGGTTTTGGATATCGCTAAAGATCAGCCACCTATCATCCCTGCTGAGAATGTGCAAACCGATCATTTGCTCAACATCGCAGTTCCTGATGAAAAAAATCATCCTACAGGTACAAATCCAAAAGTGTTTATACCACTTACTGTTATTTAAGAAGACTCGCTTGCATGTCAAGATACACCAGAGTGCTTCTTTGATTCAATCAAAGATTAGCTGGTACAACAAGCGGTTACTTCTAATGTTCCACATCCTACACATGTCCGACACATTTTAGACCAATTCACTGATTAAGCGATCCAATCTTCGGATGAAGAATGACAGGTCTATTCCAGGAGGAAGAAGAAGACTGGAAGTCGACTGGAGCTTGGAAACTTTTTGGATTATACTTTAGTCACTACTGACAATGACACTCATCTTACCAATTTATTATCTGCTCCTTTCCTAGAACTAGAGGTAGAGGCAAATAAAATTGGGTCGCTCTCTAGCTACCTGATACTACGTTTTTTTGGCATTTTTTGTTTTCTTTATTTAGGTCTCTTGTATTTTTCTGTATTTTCTTGTATATATATTTGAAATCCCAAAAAGGCTAATATGTTAAATAGAAAAAAAGATACAGATACAATTTGTGGGAGGGCCCAAGCATGACACACTGTCCACACAAAAAACCACAAAAGGTTTCAAAACTAGAAAAAATAGAAAATACATTGGATACTAAAATAAAAAGTCTAACAGTGTTGAAATACATAGTATCAGGTGGTTAGAGAGAGACCAAATTTGGTCTTGCCCCTGCTTCTAATTTTAGGGAATGAGCAAACTAATAAGTTGGTAAGATGATTGTCATTGTCAGTACTAAGCAATGTATCATTCAATTTGTTCTCGAGTTGGAGTTGGTCTTCATTCTTCTTCTTCCTCTTGGAATAGACTTGTCATTCCTCATCCGAAGAATCAGTCTGATGGGGTAGAACTGAAGCAGAAGGAATACCAACCGTAGTATCCACAATAGGTTTTAGTATATGTGAAGTATGAGTTGCCTCTACACCGGATACTCCTGGAGAAGTGGACCTACGATGTTCTCCTGATTGTCAGTCTGAACACTATCATTTGTAGGTAATAGTTCATCAGTATTGTTTTCTATGAAGTTTGAAGGTGTTAGCATCACATCACTCGCAGTAATAATAACGGCTGGGGCAATAGAATCAAACACCAAAATCTGTCATGTGGTAGTTTTCTCTCCAGGTGGTATAGATATATCCTTAGAACCATCCTTATTCACTTCAACTTTAGATTTCGAATTAGGGTGAAACTTATGACATTTATCAAGAGTATGCCTAAACATCTTACAATGAGAACAATAAGAAGGTCTATGCTCCATGACGATTTGTTGCCAATATTCATTGTGTTGTGCACAACCAGACTTCAATAACATCAGACAGAGTCTCTTTCCACAAGTATTCTGGCCACAGAAGGTCTGGTAAGATTGAAAGTGGGTAGATCTAGCTTTATAGGGTCCCCAAGTATGACACCAGTAGAGTAGAGAACCTGATGATAAAAAAAGTGCAGCTTGAGACCAGGTAGACTAAACTATACCCGTACAGTAGGAGGTTCATGATTGGGGTCAAAATCAGGAGACAACTTGAGTAGTTTCATTGGTTTACCAGCGATGTTAAGATATTTTTTTGGAGAACATACGAGTGGTCTTCAGACACGGTTAATTGAATAAAAACATGTCTCACTTCCATGAGCCCCGCTTTCCACTTTCCTGCTAATTTGATGTTATCAAAACGTTTCCTGATAATTTCCATAGCTGGGTGTCCCCACTGAAATTTCCCAATAAGAGCAAATTTAAATTTTTCAGTCAGGGTTGAAATTTTTAACTTAGAGAAAAATAGTGATGCATTCTCACCCTTCCTGCTTGCATTTTTAATAAAAGGGCAGTCACATGTACCATCATGATTCTTCTTATAAATTGAGGGGAAGACAACCGTCGTCTCCCCCTGAAGATTTTCCACAACGTGGGCAAAAGAGATTTTACCGGGCTCAACCGAAGTTGGAAGCTCCATCACAGCAAGTCACGACAAGGGGAGAAGAGCTGCAAGTCAGACAGAAGAGGCGATGCTGCGCAGAAGAGAGGAAACACAGACGACTGCGCGGATCGCACAGAGGAAGCTTATCCGCAGACGTCGTGGAAACTAAAGACGTCTCTGCAAGGAGATCTCGACGACGTGCTGCAGCAATCCCGACGACGCCCGCACGGACGCACTCCCGCAGAAGAGGTTGAGGCCCTTCGTCGTTGGGCGCGAAAGAGAGGACGATCGCGTTGGATTAGCGCAAAGTCCTTCGTAGCCGTCGTCGAGCATGAGAGAGGGTGGATTGAAGGGCAAATCAATGCTAGGTTTCGCCATCGACGAAACCCTAGCAGAGCGAAACCCAGGGAGACGACATCTTGCTTGTTATATATATATATATAATAGAAAACACAAATAAGGAAACGCCGTTATTGGAGTATATTTTGAGATAAGAAAATAAATTCCTTCTTAAAGCAGATTTTTTACAAGGACAGAATTCCACACTCCCCCTCAAACTCGGTCATAGATGTTATAAAGATCCAGCTTGGTATTCAACTAAGGGAAGTTGCTTGGAGGTAAGGATTTAGTGAAGACATCAATGACTTGAATTTGAGTTGGAATGTAGAATAAGTGTATAATGTCACCATTGACCTTTTCAAAGAAAATGTCTATCAATTTCAATGTGTTTGATTTTGTCGTTATGCACTGACTCTTTGCAATACTAATGACGGTTTGGCTGTCTTAGAAAATTTTTATGGTGTTGATCGTTGAGCATCCCAATTCATTTAGTAAATTCCATATTCCTTCACAAATTCCCAAAGCAAGTGCCTGGTACTCAGAATTTGCACTACTGGAGGCTACTGCTTTCTTATTGCTCCTCCATATGATAAGATTTTCCCATACACAAAAACAATACTCAGATGTGAATCTTTTGTTCGTGAGTTCTTCTGCTCATCTAGCATTAATGTAAAATTTTACCTCCCCTTCGTCTGATTATTTAAACAATAATCCACTATCAGGGATCTTCTTAAGAAATATCAATCTTATGTAAACCCTTTCTAAATGATCTTCATTTGGACTATTAATATGTTTATTCACAATGCTGATAGAATAAGTGATATCAGGTTTTTTGTGTGAGAGGTACGTAAGTTTTCCCACCAGTCTTTAATATCTACTTCCTTTTCTCCTTTTGTTAATATTTTGTTGAAATACATAAGAGTCTCAACAGGTTTATACCCCGTCATTCATCTCTCTTTTAATAGATCTAGAATGTACCCTCTTTAGAATATTTCAATTCTTTTCTTGAACTTGGCCACTTTCATGCTTGGAAAGTATCTCAAAGCTCAAAGATCCTTCATTTCAAATTTAATGACATGATTCTCCTTAATCTTGTCAATCTTTTTTTTTATCATTACCTGTCAAGATTATATCTGCATAGATACTGAGTATAGACTGACAAGATTAAGGATAGTGTATGTTTTATAAACTGTATATGATCAGCTTGACATTAGATATGCCATTAGATTTTATAGTTTTGGCAAATTTGTCAATTCATGACTGTGTAGATCGTTTGAGATCATAAAATAATATTCTTAGTTTACAAACTAAATGTTTATTTGTGTCATTTTTCAGCCCTGATGGGATCTCTATACACACTTCTTCCTCAAGGTCTTCATTCAAAAAAACATTCTTGATATCAAGCCGATGCAGCTCTCACTCTTTCTTCACTGCTAAGGACAGAAGAACTCCAACAATGTTTAGTTTGACTACTGGTGCAAATGTTTTTTGATAGTTTATTCCATAAGATTGAGTAAAACATTTTGCCTCCAATCTTGCCTTGAATCTCTCAATATTACCATTTGTTTTTTACTTGACATTGAACATCCATTTGCACCCGACGGATCTTTTAACTGGAGCACGCTTTGTAAAGTTCCATGTGTCATTTTAATCAAGCGCTTGCATCCCCTCTTAAACTGCATTTTTTCATTATGGACTTTGAAGCGCTTCATGAATATACTTGGGTTACTATACACTATCAATATTAGATACAAAGTTTTATAAGGTGATGATAAATTCTCGTAGGCAACATTCTTTTAGATAAGATAATTTGTGCAATATTCCTTATCTTCTCCACTGAATTCCACCTCCCCCTCCCTTGAAATTTTAGAGATGTGTAAATTCAGGTTTGATTGTGAACAGTCCTATGGTTGCATAGTCTGTATCCTGCTCGGTGGATTTTTTTAACCTAATGTGCACACATATCGTTGTGCATTTCGTGGTTGTCAATCTCAGGTTGGATATCCTTCAGTAGTGGAAATTGGGAGACGGGATGGTTAGAGAGAAGTATAATAGGTTGTGTTGATTCTATTTCAGTGTGGGTATCTAGAGTAGTGTCTCAAATATAATGTTCACTCAGACTCTTCCCTTGAATTTCAGAGTTTGGGTATTAAGATTGTTTTTCAAAAAAATGTAGCATCCGTGGAGTTATAGTATTTTTTAGTAATGGGAGAATAACATTTGTATCTTTTTTGTTAAAAGCATAACCTAGGAATATACATTTAATGGATTTTGGGTTAAGTTTTGTGCAGTTTGGTTGGTGAATGTGAACAAGAGGCAACTAAATTTTTTTTACAGGAAGATTGGAAGAGAAGACTAATATGAAATATTTCCATGAAAAAATGGGAAGGGCCTTTGAATCTAAGGGCCCTGCTTGGCATTCTGTTTATGAGGTGGGTGGTTGAGAACGCTGCATCTCCACAAAAAACCTTTGAGATATTGTGAGAAAGCATTATAGACTTAAATACCTTGAGGAGATGTAAATTCTTCCTCTCAACTATTCCCTGTTATTGTGGAGTCTCGACGCAGGAACTCATATGGATGATATCATTCTTTCTAAGGTAGGGTCCAAGGATCGAGTTGAGTATTTCTTTGCATTATCAGTTTTGAAAATATGAATTTTGCATCTAAACTGAGTGTAAATCATGTCATGAAAATTATTCAGTTGATTCTAGTGTGATCATCAATGAAGGAGACAAACCATCTGACGTTATTATAGTTCTTAATTTTGATAGTCCCCAAATATTACTGTGGATGATACAGAAAGGATGTGAGGGTTTGTATCGAGACAGTAGATATACATGACGAGTATGCTTAGCTAAAAAAAATTGCTTGTTTCATACTAATAAAACTCTGTTTTTTTATTAATTAATGCATGGGGGTGCAACTTTATAACATAATGAAAATTGGGATGACCAGACAAAAATGTCATAATAAAACTTGAATTTCAACATGCTCGGTTACAATAGATTCAGGAACATGAGAAGAGGATGATGGGAAAGATACTTGTATGTTAAGAGAATAGCTCTTATTGAGCAAGTGTAGACCTTGATGCAAACACTGCCAATCACCTTCCTCGAATTCACCACATGAAATTCATAAGAGTTGGAGTGGTAACATAATTCAAGTCACGAGTAAGCTTGCTAATTGAAAGTTAAGTTGCAATATAGTTGGGGAAGATATAGCAC
Organism: Phalaenopsis hybrid cultivar; assembly: GCA_002079205.1. NCBI lineage: Eukaryota > Viridiplantae > Streptophyta > Magnoliopsida > Asparagales > Orchidaceae > Phalaenopsis > Phalaenopsis hybrid cultivar. The sequence goes on along the minus strand of JXCR01009592.1, from coordinate 6,155 downwards.
AGAATAAAGATAAATATTATTTGAAACTTTCACTTCTCCTTTCCCAACAATCCTAACGTGTGATCCATTTGTAAGTCTAATAAATTTGGTGGTTGTGATCTCTCGATAGTTTATGAGAGCATAAATTTCTCCAATTATGTGATCAAAAGCACTTGAATCTATTGTCCAAGGTTGAGATCTTCCAATGTTAGCAAGATAAGAGGACAATATGATACCTTGGTGTGTCATCAAGCTAGTAGATTGCTTAGCAGTGTTAGTTACATCTCCATGTGCTCCTTGGTGAAGGTACTAGAGTCAGTCAACTCTTTAGAAGAGGCACCAGCATAGGCCTTGTTGTCTTGGTCTTTCCTCTCTTGTCCTGGGTTTTAGTCTACAGGCTTTTCAAGTAGTTTCCAACACTAATCTTTAGTGTGACCAAGTTTCTAACAGCTTGACACAATGAACAATTCTTCTTTTGTTTTGAATCATAGGAGGAGTGTGTGTTCAAAGTTGATCTTTTAGTGCTAGATGAACCCACACTTCCTATCAAAGCTTCTTCCTTCTTTCTTCTCTTCTAACTTCATCAAAGGCTTCCCCTAGTGCTAGGGAGAGGCTTCATCCCTATGATTCTCCTTCTGACCTCATCTAAGTTCACCCAATAAGAACTTGATTATTCTCTTCTTCTCCACTATTCTTTTAATATATCATAGCACCTTGTGGACACTTCCATACATGTGTATCATACATATATTTTTATGACCAGTATCTTGATATTTTGTTATGGTATTGAGTGACACTCAACTTTTCTTGTCAGAGCTCATACAGTTTTGTCTCAATGTCAACAATTCTGCAGTATTTTTGGTACTAGAATAGATCTCACTAGCTGCGTCTTAAATGTCCCGTGTTGTTCTGTAAAGCAACAAAATTTTTCCAACTTTTGTGGTCATAAATTTGATCAATCAAGACATCATATGATCTTGGATCTTCCATGAGCAATGGTCAGGATCCGTGAGCTCAAGAATATCTTGCTCTCTAATAAAATGTTCATCTTTTCTTTTTCCACAAATGTACATAAACATTGATTGAGACTTTGAAGGAATTTATGGCATTATGTTAATGTTCTGTGATACAGGTAGAGAGTTCAGGGGCTGTTTGGATAGAATTTCTTGTCCCTAATTATGAATTAACCTTTAGAGTAGAACTCGACGTCCTCATTTCGTACTTGGTGATAAACCCTATGCATGTTTTAGGGCTGGATAAGGTTGCTGCTTATTGCAAGAATAGAGGAGCTCTGAGTCTTGCATAATTTCACGGTTAGAGGCTGAAAGGCAACTTGCGGAGGGCTTGTAGGCCGACTAAAGGGATTCCAGCGATTGCAGGGAGGATTCTGGCTGCTTGGCAGCTGTTGGAGGGGTTCCAACGACTGAAGAAGAGTTTGGGTAGGTAAATTTTTTATTCCAAAATCCAACGACGTCAACCTAAGCAAATGATGCTAGCGAAGACAACGTTGCAGAACGAAGCACACGACACTCGGGATGAAGGCTAAGCAGATCACAACAAAATGTAACAGGAGATACGATGTGTGGGGCGACCTAATCCCATTGCAGAAAGCATATAGGGTCGACGAGTGGTCCAGACGCACGTAATCGACGCAGAAAAAGTGGTCGAAGATACAATGCCATAATCCCACGCAAGTAGCATACGAAGCTAGAAAATTGTCCAGACACACGATTCAAACGACACAGATAAATGAATGAGCGATTCAGATGAGCGAAATAGACATCCAAATGCGTGATTCGAGCCACACAGACAATGTAGACGAATGTTTCCATCGACAGAGATGATTCTCTGATACCATGAAGAAGTTAGAAAAATAATTCTATTATCTTATTCCAAACATTACACCACACACACACACACACACACACACACACACATATGAAGACAATAAAAAATAACATAGGAATCCCATTAAATTGAGAAAAAAATATAAAATAAAAATACAAATAAATGAAATGCTATTATTGGAACATATTCTGAGAGAAGAAAATAATTTCCTTACTAAAGCAGATTTTCACAAATATATTTAAAAAATGTGTGTGTGTGTAAGGTTGGTCGAATGAGATTTGTGGTTGAGTGAATCGTGCTCTAGCGAAAGCTTACACTTTTGTCTTATCGGGTGAGTCGAAGTAAAGAGGAGAGACCATTTGCATGCTGATTGGGGAGTTTTGTTGTTTTTTTAAAGCAAAATGCATTGAGCAAAAAAATGTATACATAATAATTGAAAAAGATTTTGAAGATACCAATAAGACTAAATTAAAGGATGATAAACTTCATATATATGATAACTCTTTTGAAGATGTTGAAATTGAGAATGAGCACACTATGGATCTTGATCCTCATGAAGTATTTAAATTCTAAATAAGTGTTAATGCCACGCCTTCCTAATACAGAATGTCCTAGTTTTTTATTTTGCCATTTTAGTTTTTGAGATTCATAACAAAAATCATATTTCAACACTTTGATGCAAGAGGAAAATTAAGTTTCAACATAGGCTACAAATTCTTGAAAACAGTCAATTCTTCAAATTTATAGTGAGGAAAATAAACCCGAGTATACTTTTCTTTATTGTAATATGAATGTCGAAAGACATTATAATTTACATAGATATAAAAGTAATACAGCACATAACCATAATTCTAGTTAAAATGGCTCTTAACATGCATATTGTGTGATGAAAAATACATTAAAAATATAAATGAGGAAGAAATTGATCTTAATTACCCAACAAATCAGAGTTTATTAAATGAAAATTTGAATTAAATGCTTGTACCCTAGGTCATTTTTATTTATGATAGTACAAAGCAACGAGACAATCTTAGGATTAGAAGGGTGTAGGAGGCTCATTCATGAGTATCTTGCAGGCCACTTAATCATGCATAATACAACCATCATGGGAAAATCAAATTCATAATTATTATTAATATATTTTCTTACTAAAATATGATTGGTAATTAACTTTGGATATAAATGACATCTTAAATGCTTTCTAATAAGATGTATATTTAACTGATCTGGCAATTTGAATAGAGGATAAACTATCATATGGTTGAGTATTCTGGAGAAGTTGCAAGAAATTTATTATATGTCCAGTTACACTAGAATCCACAAGCCGTGATGAAGGACATAGAATATTTGTACCTTGCAGATTTATAGGTGAGAGGGCATTAATTATCATCTATTGAATCATTTGAGGGGTAAGAGTGGATTCAATCACTACTGCCAAAACAACATTCAAATTAACAACCATTTGTTTAATATTTCGGGATTAATACAATATTATTTAGTGATGCGTTTAGGATTCTTACAAAATCTCAATTTCTTTTCTAATTTGACAATAATATGTATGTAGCCTTTGCAATTGAAGCATTGTAGTCGTTACATATCTGTCTTTTTGCCTTTCTTTTGGGTCTTCATTGTGAGCAGTAGTTTCACCTGAGATTTATGCCTTTTCCATTTTCTTAAGGTTTCTCGTGCATAGAGAGGGTACTCAGAGCATGCATTTTTCATTGCTGAAAGATTGTTTCTCTTGTAGAATGTTGCCTGTAAAGTAATTCTTTAAAGCACGCATCCAAAAAATGAGAAATAGCACAATTTATAAAATTGGAAAGAGTAGCCCCAAATTTAGGATGAAGTTTTATCAAAAACTAATTTCTTTCTTTGTTTATGAGCCTATTAAACGATAGAAAGAGCCTTAATTATACCGTACGAATACAAGAATTTGACACCCATCAAACTTATTGCATCCATTGGAATTTCATGCTGAAAACATGCCTTCACCTTGTGGATGATGATACCGGATTTCAATTTAGAAATTTTGTTATCATTTTCGAGAATGAGGATGTCTCTATTGCTTCCTTCATAGTTCCAGGAACTTTAGTTTTATTGTTTTAGAAATTGTAAAGTTTTTACTATGCCTAAAAAAAATTCAAATAAAATGACTTGCAGCACTAATTTTTGTTGCAATACTTATTCACATGTTTTCCTTTTTTAATTATATTAACATCCATATTATTCTCATTAAGAAAATATTCATCTATTAAACATTTTCTGTGATTTTAACATTGTATGCTGTCAAAAAATACCTTCAGTTTGGTTTATAACCTTTAGCCTTTTTCCATAAAAAAAAGCTGTCTATTTGTTTTTTTCTCCTCTTTTTTCCTTTTATATGGTAGCTTTCTTCTATGTATTTTTACAGCAAGTTTTTCGTACATCAACTAAATTGTTTATTCCCGCTGGACATCTATTTCTTTGCTTAAATGATTTTTCCCTTAAGCATCAATCATTTTGCAGATTGAAGTCCTTGGTGTTTCTCTTCCATGGAGGGACATATTTAGTAAGAGTGGACTTGGTGCTAAATTTATCAAGTTTTCAGGACCAAAAGAACACGACTCTTTCGTAACTAGTCAACACGAATCCTTTTCAAATCCATTTTATGATTCACTGCCAAAAAATAATACTGCTATTTCTTTGGCAAATGGAGGCTTATCAAAATTATCTCTACCAAATATTGCCAACCATGCAGTAGACCTTCTCACAGGTGATCCAATACTATCGCATTCGATATCTCTACCAGAGTTTTCTAATACAACAGAACAAACAAACACACAGAGTGGAAATCTTCTTGATTTCTTCCACGGTTCCACTCCTGATCAATATTCTTCTGCTGATACTCCTACTGAATCGCAAGACAGATTTAACAATAACCGCAGAGACACAACAAGCTATATTAATATCTTCAATTCCTTTGCTTCCATTAAGGTATTTGCCACCTTTCTCACATGTTCTTCTAAACGATTTATTTTTTTATTTTGAATTATTGATCTGATTTTTAAACAAAAATTATGAAGATTGAATCCCAATGCATGGTTAACACTAATGCTGAGTGTGGGGAGATTGGATAACAGCAGCCTATTGTTGTATCAAGGAGATCAATTAATAAGAGATTATTTATATTATTTGAGCTTATGACTATTAGGTCATAATCGAGCTAAACCTAACCTATATATGTTACGTGTGGCGATTTCGGTGGAGAGCTCTGCTAGGACTTCCAATGGCGATTTTGGCCGCAATTGATTCTACCGCTCGAAGGAGAGGACCTCGCATTGTCGACTCTCTCTCCGTCATCTCGCGTCGGCGTCAGTGCGTCTCTCGCGCTTTCTGCGTCCCGAATTTGACGTTGTTGTCTCTCATCGCAGTTGCTGCGACTACGCCCGACAGCTTCGCCCGACACTGCTATCTTCTGCTGCGACTGCGTCCAGCCTCTTGTCGTAGTTTTGTCTCTCGCCCGACAGTTAGGTTTTCGACGCTGTTTTCTTCTATTGCGCCCGACAGCTCCTATCTGTCGACTCTTTTTGTCAGCAATTGTTGTAGCTTAACGCCGACAGCTCTACTTGCTCTGATGGCGCTTCTTCTTTGGTTGAGCCGGAAAAAGTCTCCTTTGCCCACGTGGTGGGTAACCCTCAGGTGGAGTCCGCGGTGATATTCCCCTCAAGCTATAAAAAATGTCGCGAGGGTACAAATGATTGCCCTTAAGAAGGGAAGTAGGAAAGGTGGAAAATTAGCATTCTTTTTCTCTGAATCAGAAATTTCTACCTTGACGGAAAAATTCAACTTTGCTTTATTGAAAAATTTCAGTGGGAACACACTCCTATGGATGTTATCAGAAAAAATGTTGATGATCTTAAGCTAGTAAGCAACTGGAAAGTGAGACTCATGGATGGGACGTGTGTTGATTCAACTAACAATGACTGAAGACTGCACCAGAATTTTCTCCAAGAAATATTTTAATATCGCAGACAAATCAATGAAGTTACTCAAGTGTTCTCCTGATTTCAACCCGAATCATGAAACTCTCACTGTACCGGTATGGTTTAGTTTATCTAGTCTCAAGCTACATTTTTTTCACCAGCATGTTCTCTACTCTATTGGGGTCATCCTTGGGGACCCTTTAGAGCTAGATCTACCTACTTTCAACCTAATCAGACCCTCAGTGGCCAGAATACTTGTGAAAAGGGATATTATTTTACCTGATGTTGCTGAAGTTTAGCTTGACACAACCCATAATGGTTATTGGCAACAAATCGTCATGGAGCACAGACCCTCATATTGTACCC
>JXCR01009587.1:0-13840 GCA_002079205.1 Phalaenopsis hybrid cultivar | reverse complement strand
TATCACCCCACACTTATCCAAAATTAATTGATGTCCACTAACCCTTGATAAGGCAAAATGAATTTTGAGTCTTCAACAGTTTCATCATATACCAAGATTCATATAAAAACTCCTCGGAGTTTTGTTGTAAGAAGACGGAATTAATCGTTTATCTCAAACAGTTATGATAAAAATCTGCAATCTTCTCACGCATAAGATAAGATTATTTTAACTTGCTAAGTTCAAATAAGTTATAGCCTAAAACCTTCAACAAGCAGTAGCATGAAACAACAGGAGGAGTAAAATCTCAAGAAATCAATCTGCTGACCAGTCTTGTGTGACTCCTAAAGTTGAGTTAGGAATGCCTGACGAGCAGGTTCTTTTTATTTTTTTCAAGTTATTACCGAGTTTAGCAATAAGAGCAACAACTTTGAGAATAATTATGGAGGCTAAATTTATGATATGGCTCTCCAAAAAATATTACATCTATTCCATGTAAGTTTTGAAAGACTGATTGATAGTCTGTGATGTAGAAATACATGTGAACATTTTGTTCCTCAAATTATTCCTATGGCGGCCAGCACACTATCTTTAATCTGTCCTCTAAATGATTGCTTGGTTGTAAGCTTTAGCCAAATTTTTCCAGGATAAATGCTAAATTTTATCATACAATTTCTTCAAGCCACATAATTCTATTATCTAATTGTTTTATGATAATTCCCTAATTTAATCAGTCATAAGGGAAACCGGATTTAAAAAATTAACACTCCTCACCGTGCCTCTTCTTCTCCTTCAATTAAATCCTAAGTTTTGAAAATAATTACCAATTTGTTCACTGGATTTAATCAAATTTAACATCTTTGTATGCCAAGATCTTTTTAAGGATATAACAGCTCAAGCATTTACTAAACCAGGATTTAGTCGGATTTACTAAATCCTATTTTTCTAAACAGTCCCCAAGAAAAACCATTCATACAAATATTACTACTATCATATCATTATCCACTGCTGTAATTTAACTTTTCTTGAATTTTCATGCAATTACACAAATGCAACAGACTTTAAGCACCAAGGAAATGCTAACATTAATTGATAATCAGCTTTAAACTTCAGAGCTTATTCCATCAGATAATACTCACATTCCAGTAGACGTGCCACTGGGAGCAGAAGCTCGATACATTCCTTTGTTCGTATACAAATCCACCTCCACGGTCGGAATACCCCTACTATCCAAGATCTGCCTCGCTTTGATCTTTGTGATCGCAGAAGGAACGGCCTTCTTCATATGATTTGACTGCAAAAAAAATCAGCACATGATAAAATCTAGCAACGTCTGAACCAAGAATAAAAGTTAAAAGAAACTATTGGATAGTGAAAACTCACAATAAATAGCACGGGATCCGTGGTCTTGGCTCTCACTGCCGCATTGACAGCATCTTCGATCTTTCTAGCTAGCGAGTGTTTGTCAAGATATTCCTGGACCGACATTTCTTCCCCCAGAGACTCTGAAACCTAGCTTTTTTTCTTCTTCCGCTACAGAAAAGTAAAATCAGACTCTCTCGTTTCTAGCACAGATCTGACAAATGGAAACAGGAATAACGACTGAGAACGTGAATTCCATCTCCTGAAGTAAGAATTTCAACCTGTCGAGTAAGAGAGAGTCTAGCGTTTTATGATCGCGTCAGTTTACAGATCAAGACGAAGAATTTCTTGAATTGGCGGCGTTTACTAGTTGTTCGGGAACAGCTCGGGTTGGGCTCGTTACATTTCTCCTGTTCGAATCTTTGGTTAACGAGTAGAACATTAATAAATGCTTTAAGCTCAAGTTATAAACAAGCTGGACATAAATAAAAAAACTTTTTTTGTTTTAACAATTTTCTTAAATCAAAATAATAAAAATATATATTTTTTCATGATATTTATGATAATATATGAAGTCAGCATGGGATTGAGGTTCCTGGCGTTTCATTGGCTTGAAATAATAAAATGTGATGTGATATTTCTTTTATTTTCTATAGTATTCGTTTTTTTTTATAAGTTTTCATGATATTTATAGTAATATATGTGGTGTACATATAAGAAGTCAGCATGAGGGAATATAGGGAGGAAAAATGGACGCTAAGTCCTGGACTTCACCCAAGCTTGGCACCCCGGCGCTTGAACTAGCCCGAAATTCATCAAAATACAGCGAAGATAGAAAGAGTGTGCCACCATCAAACATGGACAATAATATGCAAATCAAGCCGAACATGAAAATGATGTTCATGAGTAATTTTGAACAAGGGTTAATTTCAAACGATCCGAACACGAGCCAAATCTAAACTCTCTCAAACTCAACTCATTTACAGCCCAACATGCAAGTGACCTGCACCGAACCAATATCATTTATTCACTTGCAAGACCTTGCAAGTACTTTCTAGTTTTTAAGGAATCACGAATTTCAAGCCATGAATATAATATAAATGGAATTTAATTTTAAACTTTGGACAATCATGAGAATCAGGAAATCACAGCGCTTGCATTTCTGAAGAGGAAATCTGTACAAATAAAACTTTACGTCTGATACAGCCTTCAATATCCGATATAATTTCAAATACAAACACAAAACAAAGCTCTAGTTCTCATTAGCTACAAAAGCCCACACCAGAATAAATGAAGCCTTGTATGTTTAAAGTATTTACAACAAGCTCATCGCTATATCACAACAAACGCAGTTGAAGCACCAGTGAAATGGGTGATCGATCCCAACAAGTTCTTTGCAGCACCATAATGTCTTATTCTGTAGACACCAGGCACTGCGGTTTCAGGAATCCTCCACTCTATCGTAGCATAGCTGCGAGAGCTGAGCTTCCATGGCCTGGACCACTTGAATCGGAGACACAAATCATCGTCATCATAAGCCGGAATCCATGTTTCAGAACCCTGCAAGATCTCCACGAGCGAGAAGGTACCTTCGGTCATCAGATCATTTCGAGGACAAGCAGACCAAAACGTGGCCGTGACCATATGGCCCTTGGTAAAAGTTGAGTTCGGAGGAACATCTGACTTGACATCTCCAAAGTTGACACCTATGGGTTTTGAATCAAAGATTACAGGAGAAAGCAAGCTGATTTGTTTATTGAGAAGATCAGGAGGCTGTGGGCCTGAAGGGATGTCAGGGCCGCCGCCGGCGATCGATGCGGCCAATTTCTTGAACTCCTGAATGTAGGCACTTAGTGTGTGCGGTCCATACAGAGTAGATGCTCCCTGAGAAGTTTGTATTAGTACATCACACGTGATACACAATATAAACAAAAGAAAACTCATTCAAAAATAAAAAAGCATCAAAATAATCTCCTGACGGTTTACATGGGGTCATTTTAGTCTCAGAGTCTATAAAACTGTCAATTTAGTGGCTATAATTTTTTAATATGGGCTGAAATAGTCAAAATAGTCCCCATGAAGGATTATTTCAGCTCCAATTTAAAGAGTTTGGATAAAATATGACTAATATGACACCGTATAAATAGTCAAGGGAATTTTTTGACACTTTATTCAAAAACATTGTATGCATTTACAAACTAATGAGCAAGCAATGTTGATTGATGCGCAATGGAATCTTTCTTCTATGGCATTAAACTAATTTTGTATTAGTATGCAATATAGACAAAGAAAACATGTATTCAAAAACATTGTATGGATAAAAAAATTTAGCAAACAAAGCTGATTGATTCGCTATACAGCATTAACATGAAGATGTATTTACATACGACTAAATTCCTAAATATTTTCATATCTAACATCTAAACTTTAATTTTTGCATACATGTCACCGTATTTCACTTCTTAAAAGTTAAAATGGTGATAATTTTGATGTGATATGAAAGATTTGAGTGGTTTAAATGTATACAAAAACGTTTGTGTTAAATATGCAAATATATAGGAATTGGGTGGTATGTATGTAAATGCCCCTAATCTAAATTTGTAAGTTGACTTGGGCTTGAAAAGAAGCGCTCCTCCCTTCTCCCCTAATAATGGCGGATAAGCAAATTTCAGTTCTCTTGTTAAGTACTTCTGATAGTACAACAAATGTCAAGGTGAGCATAAATTCCATATTAAATCAAATACAAATTTGTTCTCTAGCATAATCCCTCATCCAAACTGCAGAAATATGGCCCAATCTTTAAATTATGTAAACTAGGAGTAGGCCAACAGCAACATGGTTTATGGCTGGATTTTAACTCAAAAATTAAATTAAGTACACAATGAGCTTACCCTTGCCGTCTACATCATCATTAGGCTTATGCCAACATATATTTATGCTTTGCTNACAACTCATTGGTTCATGTTGGATGATCTGTGTCAGATGCTTGAGCTGGTGAAAGTGCATGCCAAGATAAAAGTGGTGCCGATGGCGACGATAAATGTGTCAAATGCATTGGGCTTAATAAGTAATAACCAATATGTTCATATTTTGTGTGGTTGTTTTAATTATAAACTCTTCTTTGTATTTTTGGAATTTAATCTCCATAATGTAATGCTAATATCAACAAAAGCACGTATAATAATTAGTGCTAATATTGGAATAATGTTGCCGATGGTTACATATACTTGATAATTACAATTAAATCAATGTTTGTTTTTTCTTCGATTTATCGAGCTATGACATTATATTTTGTTCATGTAATACTTTTTTATGGAAAAATATTGCGATTAAGTTTTTGATAATATATTTTATCATACTAGTTTGCCCAAAAAAGATCATGACTTCTATAATTATGTTGTGTCCTAGTGACTGTCATGTCAATGTTCGTTTCATTGTCCATGCTTAAAAAAATGTAAAATAACTCAATTGAAAATGTTGTCCAGCTTTTATGTTCCAATATGTAAATCTAAAATCATCCATCTTCACTTGCACTAGCTAAAGATCAACATTCTCTAGAGCATCAGTAATCTTCTTGTCAATTGAGTTATTTTATATTTTTATTCATGAATGACCAGAAAAGAGATCAAGCTATATAAACCTATTCATTGTATTTTGAGGTATTCATTCATGTCTTTTTTCTCAACACTGTTCAATATTTATGCTCCAATATATAAATATAGAATCATTGATCTTCCCTTGCACTATTACCTAGATATAAACAGTCTTTAGATTACAATCATTTTGATTGTACAACGAGTCCATAGATTGTTTTATCCATGTACGACCAAAAAAGTGAACGGTATATATGTNTGATTGTACAACGAGTCCATAGATTGTTTTATCCATGTACGACCAAAAAAGTGAACGGTATATATGTTTTTTCAGTTATTAATAGCCTATTTCTCAAAACTTGCCATATCACCCTGGTATATTGTCCAAGCTTCTTTAATAAACGGTAAGACTATCCAAGCAAGTCCACACTACATTAGTAGACAGCAGAGTATTTATCAATCTAGTCGGCATATTTTGTCGTATTCGTATTTTATTTCTCAATCTTTACCTTGTCCCTTGTTAAGTCCAGTTGTCCAGCTATCTATCAAATTTATGCTTCATAGTTGTGTGATATGACCCAAGAGCTTGAATTTACCAAAACGAATGAATAATTTGTTGGTAGAGTTGTACCAGTATAACATTTACAACAATTCATAAAAATCATCCAAATTGTAAAGAGTCGCTAAAGCATACAATTTCTAATGCATCAATCAAGTCAAACAGTAAAAATATCTAGTAGCAATAATAATTTTAACAAATAAACTTAATATAAAATAAAATAATATTTTGATATCTATTTTCCCTGATTCATCTTCCTCTATAAACATAATCTCTCCTATCAGCAATTTAATTTAAAAATATTTTCCCTGAAAGAAAAATTTAAAGAACATGTTAAATTATAACAACTACATGAATAATTGTNTATCAGCAATTTAATTTAAAAATATTTTCCCTGAAAGAAAAATTTAAAGAACATGTTAAATTATAACAACTAAATGAATAATTGTGGTTCTCTTCTGTACTAAACTTCTATCTATATGCTCTAACATGACATCAAAATTTTATTTATTTAAAACTTTCAATTATTTTCATTTTCTTAGATTAGAACCATTTAAAAAATCATCAGAGTATCATTTAAAAAGATTATACCAATTGATAATACATCCATTTCAATTTCATTTTTCAAGTTTTTTTTTTTTATTTTCATTTTTGTGCACAAATATCCTAACATCCCCAGCTAGTACCATATAAGANTTCTATCTATATGCTCTAACATGACATCAAAATTTTATTTATTTAAAACTTTCAATTATTTTCATTTTCTTAGATTAGAACCATTTAAAAAATCATCAGAGTATCATTTAAAAAGATTATACCAATTGATAATACATCCATTTCAATTTCATTTTTCAAGTTTTTTTTTTTTATTTTCATTTTTGTGCACAAATATCCTAACATCCCCAGCTAGTACCATATAAGAATGACCCATGCGATGGACTTGTCCAATTACTTTAGCTAGTTTTTCTTTAATTTCTTTCAATCACTGAAATACTTGTTAAATCTTCAGTGCAAATACAGTATATGAAACATTTATAAAACATTAAGCATTTACATAATTAATCTATACCATCATGGTTTAATTTTTTAAACCATGAATGCATTTTAAAAATAAAAAAATTTAATACTATTAGAAAAATAATTACTGACCTCAGTTTCAATTTATAAAGCTAGCCTATAATTGAATTTATTGAATTTACTATCCTTTAACNAGAAAAATAATTACTGACCTCAGTTTCAATTTATAAAGCTAGCCTATAATTGAATTTATTGAATTTACTATCATTTAACCTTGCTTCTACTCTTCAAACTTGACTTAATTTACAATTAAACACGATGTTTAGCTTATAATTACAATATTATAATTAAAAAATATATACTTATATTAACTTTTTCTTTAGTTCTTCCATTCTTTTTAAACTTACCTTTAAAACAAGATCATTAAGAACTCAACAATATAAATTTTATATATCAATCATTCTACAAAATCTTTCACTAATTTACATAAATGTATATGATAGGAACAAGACAAGTTTCTGTAACGATTAGGGTGGAAAGAATAATTATATTTTGTTGATACAAAACTAAAATAATATAATCTGAAATATATAAAATTTAAATACTGATAATTCGATAGGTANACCTTGCTTCTACTCTTCAAACTTGACTTAATTTACAATTAAACATGATGTTTAGCTTATAATTACAATATTATAACTAAAAAATATATACTTATATTTACTTTTTCTTTAGTTTTTCCATTCTTTTTAAACTTACCTTTAAAACAAGATCATTAAGAACTCAATAATATAAATTTTATATATCAATCATTCTACAAAATCTTTCACTAATTTACATAAATGTATATGATAGGAACAAGATAAGTTTCTGTAACGATTAGGGTGGAAAGAATAATTATATTCTGTTGATACAAAACTAAAATAATATAATCTGAAATATATAAAACTTAAATACTGATAATTCGATAGGTCGGAAATCTCTCCCCAACATTAACTCCTAAGACTCCAGCAACAATAGCATTCATAAACTAACTCTAAACATATTAAGCTATATTTATACCCCATAATAATAACTAACAAATGACTAAATTGCCCTTTTAGTTTTACCCCTAACAAAAGTCTTCAAATTATTTGACGAGCTTGACATTAACTTAGTGGAGCACGAGGCGGACGGTGTCATGGGTGTCGATCTAACATTACTCCTCTTCCAAAAGACACATTATTCTCAAAGTAGAAATGAGAAAACTCATGTTTGGATCCAGTCATATGGCTCCCGCTCATAAACTGACTTGAGTCTAGCTCTCATTGTCAGCACTTGACTAAATAAGCGATCGATAGTTCACACAGCATGTGGATTGCACCTAACCCACAGCTTGAGGCATTCATCTCTACAATAAATGGTTGGCTAAAATTAAGTACCGCAAACACTAATACACTCTTCATGGCCTTCTTCAACTTCTCAAAAGCCTAGGTCACAACTACCCACGCTGAATGTATCCTTCTTCAATTGCTCCGTGAACAGCCATGCAATCAAACTATAACCTTCCTGAAGTTTTGGTACTATCATGTAAATCCCAGAAATCCTTTCAACCCCTTCAATGTCTTAGGTAGGTAGTGGTCAATCCAACATAGCCGCCACCTTCGATGGATTCGTCGACACACTTAGCATTGTTAACACCTTCAAATGATCAATGTGGTCTTCCTAGGAACCACCAGATAGCATTTCAAATTTCTCTATATAATCTATGGATGGCCCTTCCAAGACCAATACAAAAAATTGCTTGTGTAAACCCGCTTTCCTTATGGTTTTGAAACGCCACAAAGAGAACTATCCTATGCATAACTTAAAGCTTATTGCAGATGTATTTGCACTCAGGATATGGAGGCATTATCTATATGGAGTTAGATGTCAAGTTTTTACTGACCACCAGAGTTTGAAATATATCTTCACTCAGAAAGAGTTGAACCTGAGGCAGAGGAGATGGCTGGAATTTATTAAAGATTATGATTTAGAAATTCAGTATCATCATGAAAAAGTAAATGTGGTGGCAGATGCACTGAGTAAAAAAACTTCTGGTAATTTGAACTATTTATTTATTCAGCAGAAACAATTAATTAAAGATCTAGAGAGGTTGAAGCAATCTATAATTAACTCTGGTGATGATAGTATTCTTCAACTATATCAGTTGAAAGTGCAGTCAACTTTGAAGGATAGAATTGGAGATTCTTAAGTCAGAGATAGCAGTATTTAGAATGTTTTAGAGCAAGTTAAGAGAAGTTTTTTAGAGAAATATGTGCTAGATCATGATGGTTTATTGAGATATAAAGGAAGAGTTTATGTTCCATATGTTGATTACCTAAGGAAGGAAATTATGGAAGAAGCACATTTATAGAGTCAGACTATTCACACAAGGAGCAATAAAATGTATCAGAATCTCAAAAAAGCATTTTGGTGGCCAGAATTAAAGAGAAATGTCACAGAATTTGTGGCCAAGTGCCATTCATGTCAGCTAGTGAAGGCAGAACTTCGGCGTCCTGGAGGTCAATTGCAGCCTTTACTGGTTCCTGAGTGAAAATGAGAGAAGATTATAATGGATTTTGTTATTAGTTTGTCAATAACATGTTAAGAGTCATGATGTTATTTGGGCAATTGTCGATAAACTGACCAAATCTGCTCATTTCTTGTCTATTAAATAGCAGATCTAGTTGAAAAGCTAGCTAAATTATATGTGGATCAAATTGTGAGGTAGGATGGGATGCCAAAGTCTTTTGTCTCTGACAAAGATGGCAAGTTTACTTTCATATTGTTGAAGAATGTTCTTGAATCTTTGGGCACTCGACTGACTTTCAGTACAATATTTAACCCTCAGACTGATGGTCAATCAGAGCGGATTATCACCTTGAAGGATCTATTAAGGTTATGTGTTCTTGACATTGGTGGAG
The DNA here is from genome assembly GCA_002079205.1 of Phalaenopsis hybrid cultivar. Taxonomy (NCBI): domain Eukaryota; kingdom Viridiplantae; phylum Streptophyta; class Magnoliopsida; order Asparagales; family Orchidaceae; genus Phalaenopsis; species Phalaenopsis hybrid cultivar. The sequence goes on along the minus strand of JXCR01009587.1, from coordinate 4,385 downwards.
GTTGGGAATCACATATACTTTTAGTGGAAGTGCAGGACGCCTGTAAGTTGGGCTGAAACAGGTGAAAGAAAGATCGTTGGTGTTGATTTGGTTGATGATGCTACTGAAAAGATTAGAATGATCAAAGACAGAATGAGAGTAGTGCAGGACAGACAAAAGAAATATTACGATGCCAAGCACAGACCTACTATGTTTGAAGTTGGAGAGTTTGTTTTTATCAAGGTCAATACATTGAAATGTGTGCAATGATTTGAGAAGACTGAAAAATTGAGCCCCCGATTTGTCGGTCCTTTTGAGATTGTCGAGAGGCTTAGGAAAGTGGCTTCCAGATTGACTTTATCAGCACATATGCAGAGAGTGCATAATGTTTTCCACATTTCTTCACTCAAAAAATATATTGCAGATGAAGCTAGTAGGATGATAGCAGACTCAATTAATATTCAGCCAGATTTGACATATGTTGAGCAGCCTGAAAAGATTTTGGATTATGATGTGAAGAAGCTGCAGAACAGAGAGATCCCTTTTATGAAGATTTTATGGAGGCATGGGTCGAAGAAGGATGTTGTGTGGGAGGTCTCTCAAAATTCGAGGAAGATAGTTTCCAATGAGGGGAGATTGTAATAACTGATATTAAATAAATAAATAATTATAATACTAATAAATAAAGTAAAATAAATACCTGTTAGGAAGGTCGCACCCCCTCGCAAAAACCTTAACTCAGGCTCCTACACTTCCTCTCATTCGAAACAAAAGAGCGAACAAGAGGGAGAGCAGAAAGATCGAGAAGGAGGTTGTTCCCTAGCTGAGTAAGGAAGAAGAAGTTTAAAGAGAAAGGAGATGAAGAAACCATTGGAGAAGAGGAGCAACTTCGGTGCAGGGAAGAAGAGGAGAAAGAAGAAGAAGAAGAGATGGGAAGTCACCGATTTCGTGCGTAAGACGACTTTGTTCCTTAAATGAAGAAAGGAGTCAACGTCGCCGATTGTTGTGAGTTGCTTAGAGTTGTCGAAGCCGACACTGCGATCGAGCGGCATGCGTAAAGTCAGAATCGAGACCAAAGAAGAAGAAAGGGTTCAGTGATGGTAGGAACAATTCCTTGTTTGGAGAGGTTGGAGAAAGCGGCAGCTTCGTGCGGTGCTCTATTGGATTGCACCGAGATCGAAAAAGAGGAGAGATGTGCTCGCGTGTGGTGGAAGAAGAAGCCGAAGGAGGAGGGTGAAGTACGCGACTCTGTTGAGAGGAGAAGCTCGTATGTTTGATCGAAGAGTCAAGCTTCAAGTGAAGTAGGAGGGCTCAAAAGTCGATACGTGTGTGAATTATGGCAGCCAACTAAGGGTTAAAAAAGTTAGAGGTTTAAATTTTAAATAAGTTAATTAATTATATATTGTTAAAATAAGTGCTAACATATATGATATTAAGTATTAATAGTGGTTTAATTGAATCGGGAAACGAAGACTTAATAAATTCTTGGGAATTGAGAAAGAAGTGAAATCAAGGATTTCAAATAAGGACGAGGTAAAGATTTATAAATTTTATGAGCCAAGTACTAAATTAGTTTTGATTAAAGGTGGTATTAATTTTATATCAAGTGATTTGAATTTATCAAGCCATTGAATTAAAGGTCGATAAAGAGATCAAAGTGCTAAGGGAAGTGAAGTGAAGGTAAGCATTTTCAGAGGTCTTATAAGTCAAGGTGATTAATTATTTTCTTATATGTATTAAATTTAAAGTTATTAAATAAAAAAATTTATTTAATGCTTTAGACAATTATTTTAAGATTGTATGTTGTAGCGTAAGAATTAAAGGAAATGAATGGGAAAAGAGAAAATAAATATTTAATCTCTTTAAAATGAAGTAATTTAAAAAAAAAATTAAATGACAAGTAAATAATTATATCATACAGGATTACCCCCATATCATACTGGTAGTTGCAATGTATTTGTGCACGTTAAAGGAAATGATAAAAGTATACTTTCGAGTACAATTTGAGGGTACCTTAGGAACAATTTGAGGGTGTCTTTGGACATATTTTTTAGGATACCTTCGAGTATGACGATAATTTTGTGATGACTATTAAAGAGATTAAAATTACAAATACGTAAAGTGAAACAGGAATGGAGAAAATTGAAGTGAAAGTTCATGTATTTATAAAGTAATGAGATGTATTTTCTTTAGGTCCTTCATGCAAAGCATAAGCATTATAATTTAATGCAAATTATATCATAAATACTAATTAAGTCATAGTTACGGTTGCAATTAATGTTTTCTATCAGGTGAAGAAAAGTTAAATGTTGATATGTCTGATAGGAGAGATTTAGTTTACCGGATGAGGACTGCTACTGCTAGATATTTTTATGATGATTGTTTCTCTTTAGTATTTTTTTTCAGATATTGATATATTGTTTAATACTGGCTTGAGATATTGTCTTTGGATATTATTGTTTCTGGAGGTGTTGGGTTTTATTGCACTTTGTGAATTAGTAGCTCTTTTATATGTATAAGAAATTTTCAAAATGTGGGTAGTTAGATGTTAATGTCGTCCGATAGATGTACCCGCCTTAGTTAATTATAAGCACCGAACAAGATCGTGACAGAACGTGACAAGTTTCCAGAGAGGCTATGGCAAAAAAAAAAATTTTATTCCACTAGTACAAAACAAAACAGTACAAACTAAAATACATAAAAGATAAACACTTGGAATTCAAGAAGTAGGCGATCTCTCCCAAACCATAATTCCTAAGTCTCTAGACAATAATAGCATACTAAACCTAGTCCTGAACATATTAAGTCTTATTTATACCCCACAATAATAACTAACAAATGACTTAATTTCCCTNCTAGTCCTGAACATATTAAGTCTTATTTATACCCCACAATAATAACTAACAAATGACTTAATTTCCCTTTTTGTTTACGCATAATATAAGTTTTTAAGCTATTTAAAAAGCTTGGCGTTGACTTAGTGGGGCAAGAGGCAGACGGTGCAGTAGGCACTGGTCTAACAGTATACCATACTTATACAAATATGTCTTTTAAAATTTCATCCACATAAAACTTCTTAAGATTTTAATATTCATACCTCACAAAGTTTTTTTTTCACAAAAACAAAAATCTTGTTCAACCTCCCAATTTGTATATTTTGCAATTATCACAATTTGACATTATTTAGTAAAAATAAAATATTAACAATTAACAAATTTTAAATCAATTTAATTATTTAATAAATTAAAATAAACACTCATTTTCAGCCATTTTTTCGTACTTTGATCATCATTGCCTTAAGCACCTTTTCTTGTAAAGGCTTGCGAAGTCGAGATCCTTTTACATTCAATTTTTAAAATTATTTAGTAAAATCTTTATAAATTAATAAACATTAAACCGAAAAGCTATTTCTAAATTAAAGAAATAAACCCTAATCTTAATAATAATTTTGGCTCGTCATCACTAAACTGTACAGAGCTCGTCGCAGTTTGGACTGTAAACATTTTTCCTGCACTCAAATGAACAAATTGCATCTAATGTCGAACTAGGCCATCTTTTTCCTTCNTAAACTGTACAGAGCTCGTCGCAGTTTGGACTGTAAACATTTTTCCTGTACTCAAATGAACAAATTGCATCTAATGTCGAACTAGGCCATCTTTTTCTTTTGTTTCCTTCGCACGGCTTGGTTGGCAGAGAACCCTCGCCTACCAACAAAATTGATTCTTATGCACGGTTCCAGCACTTTTTTGCAAATGGCCTCCTCCAATACACAGCTCCTTCCTCACACACAAAGGATAGATCTCCAGCACAAGCGGCATTGACACCAGCTTTGCACAATGCCGACACGTGATTTACCACATACAATGCAACCATCTTGCTACTCTTCGCTCAATCGCCATCCTTTAGCCTGTGATCGTCTCTCTTATTCTTTGTTTGATCAGCGCACATCCTCACGTTTATGTTCTGCATGGGACGTCATCTTGCTCGTTTGACTTGTAGCGAGATCAATCCCATGGCCACTCCATCTATTACTTCCTATTAAAGGAATTGAGTCATTGGTTCCATTGAACCGACGCACGAGTTCAATTTTTTTTATTTTATTTTATTATTACAATAGGTAGTGGATAGGCTATCTATCTATCTATCCATCATACTTCAAACATAGTATCATCGCAAAGGGGTCATACACCCATGTTGAGCCCTGTTGAGTACATACTACAAAAAGTAATTAGCAATTTAATATGGTCTCAAAATTGTAAATTATAGGACGAAAAGGGGTAGGAAAAAACTAGCATGGTTGTTTATAATGATCTAATTGAAAAAGCCAATCTAACACTTAACCATGATGAATCGTAACAATGGATTTCTAAACCGATACTTAATGATTCTGCTGAAACCAATCCTGA
>JXCR01009567.1:0-24089 GCA_002079205.1 Phalaenopsis hybrid cultivar | reverse complement strand
ATAGAAAAGTACCGCTAAGACTGAAAGGAAAATTTTATAAGACGGTGGTGAGACTTGCAATGTTCTATGGCGCTAAATGTTAGCCTTTAAAAGAAAAGCATAATAATAAGTTAAGTGTTGCCGAGATGAGAATGATTAGGTGGATGAGTGGCTTTACACTTAGAGACAAAATGCGGAATGAATATATTCGTGATAGGGTTGGTGTAGCTCCTTTGACAGACAAAATTGGAGAAAGTCGTCTTAGATGGTTGGTCACATTAAACGTTGACTATCTGATGATCCGATTAGGAGAGTAAATGTTTTAGATTCGACTTGTGTTAAGAAAGGCAGAGGTAGACCTAGGAGACATGGGCTTATTGTATAAAAAATGATCTTAATTTACTAGAACTAAATGAAAATATGGCACTAAATAGGACAGGCTTATTGTATAAAAAATGATCTTAATTTATTAGAACTAAATGAAAATATGACACTAAACATGACTCAATGGAGAAAAATCTTATTGTATAAAAAATGATCTTAATTTATTAGAACTAAATGAAAATATGACACTAAATAGATATTGTATTAAAAATGATCTTAATTTACTAGAATTAAATGAAAATATGACACTAAATAGGACTCATTGTATTAAAAATGATCTTAATTTACTAGAACTAAATGAAAATATGACACTAAATAGGACGCTATTAAAAATGATCTTAATTTATTAGAACTAAATGAAAATATGACACTAAATAGGATGCAATATTAAAAATGATCTTAATTTACTAGAACTAAATGAAAATATGACACTAAATAGGACGCAATGGTGATGATTTTAATTTATTAGAAAGACAAAGGTAGACCTAGGAAGACTTGGGCTTATTGTATAAAAAATGATCTTAATTTACTAGAAGGAAATGAAAATATGACACTAAATAGGACGCAATGGAGAAAAATGATTCATGTAGCCGACCCCACATAGTGGGATTAAGGCTTTGTTGTTGCTGTTGTTGTTGTGGTTTGGTTTGTGGATTTTGTGAGATTCTTTGATGAAATTTTGGAAGGGTCGTTTCTAATTCTGAATTGAGACCCTCTGTTAGATATCAATCTATTTCAGGGTTATGCATTTAATTTAAGTTTCTTTTGGAGCTTATCTTTATATTATCTAAAATTGAATTTAAACTCATGGGAATGAATGGTTATGCGTGCAAGTCATCATTTAATCTTTCTTGTCCGGTTGCTGGATGTTATCGCTGTTTTGGAAGTGGGATTTAAAACACTCTTCGGGTGATGTTCAATACTTGCACCTTTGATGTCCGATTTGCAAAATCTGAAACTTTCGGTGGTTAACTTGTAAAATTTTGAGACCGTTAGTGTTCAATTTGAAAAAATCTGAAATTGTCAGGTGACTTGTTTGCAAAATCTGAAACTTTGTGTGACATAAATGTAAAAGCTGAAGTATAGGTGTGAATATAATGGGACCTTTACATGCTTACCACCTGATTCTTATATACTTATATACCTCATACTAAAGCTCTAATATTTACAAACATGTTGTGCAATTCTTTTAGATTTTTATGCTTACCCTCACATATATTTTCTAGTGCACCTGAAAATATTTCCTTTCTCTTTTAAAACATGTGGAAGTAAAAGTTTATGTCTGCCTTTGAGATATAATCCTGGAAAGCTCCTTGAATCAATAAGATGAATGGTAATATGGCTGCTTTCTCTTGCTTTCTGATTCGAAATGCATGATAAAGGAAATTTTGGAACATTCCTGTGGTTGCCATAAAATGATAGTTGCCTATTTGAAATATATGAAATGATGGTTTGGGTTTTGATTCTAAGGCTCTCTATTATTGTTTTCTTTATTCAATTAAATGCTGGAATTCATTTCAAAGCTTGATGACATGTTGGCCATAAAGATGCATGCATATTTATATGTTTCCTGTTATTTGACCCCATTCGAAACATATGTTGGCACAATATTTTGGAATATAAAGCTCCAAGGAAAAATATTTTCTGTTTTTGGCCCACTTGAAGGGCTCGATTTTGGCCCTGTTTTGTCTTTCTTGTGGGCTCGGTTTGCCCATATGTCGGGTCTGGTTTGAGCTCTTTTGGAATCAAATTATGGATGGAAATATTTTCTGTTTTTGGTCCACTTGAAGGGCTCGGTTTTGGCTCTGTTTTATCCTTCTTGAGGGCTCGGTTTGTGACCGATTTCTTTTTGTAATCGACAAATACAAGAATTTGATGACGCTATTAGAAGATTTAATTTTCCAACAACAGTGTCCAAAGATGATCATGACTTTACAAATGCGTTTAAAGAATTTGATGGCGCTACTAGAAGATTTAATTTCCAGCAATGGCGTCCAAAGACTTGATCGCGACTTTATAGATGTGTCTAATTTGATTCATATTCAATAATGTTAAAGTCGAATTTGTCAACGCAAGTATACGTATCACTCAAGTAATATAAGGCTCTATTGGAGTCCTAGATATCGATCCCACAGGGAGTGTTTTAAAATCACGGACTAAGACTTTTAGAAAAGCAAGACTTTAATTACAACAACAACGTTCAATTTGCTTATCTGTCACTAATAGACAATTGAAATAAATAGATAATTTTAATAACTAATGATATAAAGTAGGGTTTAATTGTGATATTCAATATATAAGAAAACATCATTCTCCTTGTCAAAAAATTATAGTGAATAGATAAAATAAATTAATTCAATTTATATTGTGCCAAATAGGAGCATACATAATCTTTACCCTTTGGTCCAGTTATAAAGAACATTGATTAATCCTATGCTTGGTTACTGATTCTGCGGCTAGGCTGGGAGGATACCGGCTCTCACTTAGGAGCTCTCACGTTCCCCTCACCTGAGGGCTAACATCTACACATTAGCACCCAAACGATAGGACCGAATTGAAGATTTTAGTCTGTCACTATAAAATCTCCAATTCTTCGTCCGATAATAATATTTCTCTATTTATTTGCACCAAACTTTGACCGAATTGGGGATTTTAGTCTGTCATTTTCTAAAATCTCCAATTCTACGCCCGATAATTTCATTTCCCTATTTATTTGCACCCAATTTCTGTCACTCTAAAATCTCCAATTCTACGCCCGATAATATTATTTCCTTATTTATTTTCACCCAACTTCCAATGCAATCTCCAATTCTACGCCCGATAATATTATTTTCCTATTTATTTGCACCCAACTTCCAAGGTTGACCTCCCTGAATCTTGGATGTAACCTTCACTTTAGTTGTAAAACTCAACATATTTTAACAATCAATTGACCAGATTGAAAGTAAATTAAGATCTNTCATGAACAATTGTTCTAGCTCAGCGAATGTCTTGACTGATCCATTGGGTTGTTCGACATACCAATCAAAAGTGATTACTGACAGGCTGCTGAAAAACTGTCGAAAGAGTAAATCTTCATGTCCTCCTGTGTTGCTGCAACTAGCTCAAAAAATAGACCATATGCATTTTTGGATTTTCACTCCCATCAAATATCTTAATGTTTGGCGACACAAAACCCTTAGGGTAGGGTAAGGCATCAAATTCCTATGGGTAAAGTCTACCCTTCAAAATCAATGCACCGCCCTTACAATGGACTAAGGCCATCTGAACTTGCTCGACCATTTGCTTAAATTTTTTTTCTGGCATGGCGCTTGGTGGAGAGTCCTTCTCTTGTTGATCATCTCTATTTTCTAAGGCAAGTTCACTCCTTTCATCTGTAATATGTATAATCTTTGGTTGATTGACTTCTGGAGAGGCTAACTATGGTGGTTGAGAGTGTCCCTGAGCTGTGGCCACGACGGTCATGACAGTGGCCATCTCTTTCATTCTTTTCTCCATTTGACTGATTTTCTCATCCCTTAAGAAAATATCCCTACGCAGCTCATCTACAGCGTTCTCTTCGATGAGGGGTTGAGTGTTGCACTAGATGCAGCAGCTCTGGTCTCAAAGACATGGATATCCATAAAATCTTCCTCGAGGTAATCATTGATACCGGCTCTCACTTCGGAGCTCCCACGTTCCCCTCACCTTAGGGCTAAAATCTACACTTCAGCACCCAAACGATAGGACCAAATTGAGGATTTTAGTCTGACACTCTAAATTCTCCAATTCTACGCCTGATAATATTATTTCCCTATTTATTTGCACCCAACTTTCAAGGAATTTTACCTTNATGAAATATTTAAACAGGCCCAATGATATACATTTGAACTGAAGTAAGCTAAAAAATCTATCAACCCATGATTCCAACATTAAGTGTCAACAGGAACAAAATAACCCCCCTCCCCCCCCCTCCCACCTCCCAATGCATGCATTTCTCTATCTTAACGTCTCCAACATGTGTCGAGCAGGGAAAAGAACCAGGACACAAAACAAGGAGGAGAAGGAAGGAGTACCTTGCTGTAGGAGGCTCCCAAAACAACAACAGACAAGTTACCAAGCCTCCAAACACTCAGTATACAAAGATCCAACCGAGAAGAAATTTCGGCAGAACCTCCCCAGGCCTCAAGCTTTGTAACCTCATAAAAAACTCTCTCCACCGAGTTTTATCAACACCAGAGAAAAAGAGGAGCTCGCAAGTCTTCTCTCGACAAAGCACCACGCCCAACCGAAAGAAAAAGAAACGCCGCAGTCGAGGCCACAACGAAGAAAGATCGAGGAGGAGAAGTTTCCCCATGCGTGACCCAGGGAACATAGGTACCCAGTCAATCTACCCCAAATGGGCTCCCGCATAGTGAGACGAAGCAGAAAGCATCAAAAAGAGAAGATTTCAGGTAGAGGATGTCGAGAGGGGAAGAGTCAACTCCTCGTTACGTGAAGGGAGGGGACCGACATGCAGGAAGGCATGATTAGGGCTAAATCCCGGAGACGGAACCAAGAGGGGTCACGAGCTAGAGGAGCCTGGGCTCCAATTGGGGGACGGAACCATGCAATGATCGCGACAAATTAAGGATTTTCCCTGTAATAAAAGACCTCATCAATCTTATATTGCCAAACATACCCCCCCTCAAGGTATAAATAATGTTTAAAAATCGTCGAATTGCGCACCTCTCGCTTGCGCATAAAACCATATCGAAGTTGGTGTTCTTCCTAACTAAAGTTGACGTTCTGGACGCGCCAGCGCGATCCATTTCGTCATTCTGGATCGTCCGGACGACTTCGTCGACGGTCGGGTCGAAAACACATCAAATTCGAATTCCTTTGAAATAATCGCTTGTGATTAATCGTAGAGCCTCCTACAGGTGCGAGAGACGTGAATCTCGATAATTGTGTGCGTCACTGTGAGCACTGTGGTTTTCGTGCATCCTACAAGTGTGCAGAGATCGCGATGGGTTTTCCTATGGTTTCAGATCTTAAGGGTACTCGACGCGAGTTCCATCGCGTTGGTTCTAATCGACTCAACTAAGCGTTGAGGATTTTAGAACCAGTGACATGAAATTGCGAGGAGTCAAGAAGTGGCTTGAATTTCTAATCAGTGTGGGCCCTAGGCTAGTTCTCTAAGAGAGTCGGTAGGAAACCCTAAAGGCTAGGTCCTACGCTCTAAGAAGAGTAAGAGACCTCACCCAAAAAATGAGGTCAACAGTACCATGGAAGTTATTCCCTTAAAAATCATCAATATTGGATAAACTAATATTATTTATGCTAGACAAATTTATTTTGGAGATAATTTTAATGCTAAAGAAATTAATGGAAACGTATAGAGAGCAATGAAACAATACTATATGGTTTTAATTGAATTCATAAACTTCTGATCTAATAATGTTTATCACAATAATATAATTTTCGGCATTGATACAGGTGATAATTTTATTGGATTAGACATCTTCTAAATCGAATGAAAAGCTAGAATAACAGTAATTTCTTCAGAATATTATGGGTTTAGATTTAGTAAGAACAAATGCTGACTATATGCTTTATGATTTTAGTGAAATCGAATTTGGATAATAATGGTGATGAAGATTATGATCTGATAATTATGATGATGATGATTATGAAGATCATTAGTGACCTTGTAGTTTATTTAATATGACATTTTAGGGCTTAGGCAGGTCCGTCATTATCCTTGAAACTTATTTACTAAAATTATTTGGAAGATTTACATACATACCACTAAATTCCTATTTATTTACATATCTAACGCCTAAACTTCAATTTTTACATATATTCCATCTTCCCTATGAATGAAAAGATGATTTTACTTTTGAAAAGCTAACATTGTGGCATTTCTTATGTAACATGAAAGATTTGGTTGGTATAAATGTATAAAAGTATAGTTTAGATATTATATATGTTAATAGATGGGAATTGGGGGTATGTATTTAAAGGCCCCAATTTATTTTTATTTTCTTGTTTATTTTCTCCTGTTAACTTTCTTCTCTGAACAGGATTTTAGCATTTGCGCTTACGTGTCTGCTAGATTGGTGTTTATATGGGTCTTGGACCTTTGTGGCAATTAATTTTATCAAGTTCAATTTTTTTTCATCTGGAGGGGATTATTACGGAACGCATGTTTGGCATTGGTACTTCACCCAGGGCTTCCCTGCAATGCTTTTCACCTTCTTGCCCTATTCTTTATTTGGCATATTCAAGTCGAATGAATGGAGGCTTTCTGGCCTAATTGCCTGGGTTTTAGGGATCTACAGCATACTTGGTCACAAAGAATTTCGGTAAATTCAGTTTTGCTATTCTTTTAAGAATCATATTTTTTTTCCATTTTTTTGGAAGATTTACGTACATACCACTCAATTCTTGTGTATTTACATACCTAACACCTAAACTTGATTTTTTACATACATACCACCTTCCATGTGCATGAAAAGGTGTCTTTCACTTTTTAAAAGTAAAAGCTGATTTTTGTGATGTGATATAAAAGATTCGGGCGGCGTAAATGTAAAAAAGCAATTTTTCTTGTGAAAAAGTAATGTTTCAGTATTATCTGCATGATAAATAACTTGGGCTTTTCAGGTTTGTCTTGCCGGTTCTTCCAATAGCTTTAATGTTCTCAGGCTATTCACTGGCAGCATTATCACACTCCAAGCATCCTCTCCCTAAAAAGGGGATATTTTTTGGCACGAGATGTCCATCAAAGTTACGATTAAGCATTTTATTTCTTATTGTAACTAATGTACCAATGGCATTATATATGAGTCTAGTACACCAGGTGAGATACTCTTTCATTAAAACATCAATATAGTATGTATTCATCTTGTCCAATAAGAATTTAGTTTTGTTTATAGTTATTTTAAATTTTTTAGATGGCTTTGAACCGTATTAACTGATTTGCGATGGTTGCTATAACCGGCAGGCAGAAATATAGGGGGTGCTATTTTTTTTCCACTGCAAAATTTGAGGCACAAACTTTACTGCGATAACCACTTTTTGACTATTTTCTTATGTTATGATTCAGGTTACAGTTTAAANGATAACCACTTTTTGACTATTTTCTTATGTTATGATTCAGATTACAGTTTGAATTATTTATAGTAGTTGATATGTACGTTGCATCCATCTTTGCTTACGTTGTGGAACTTTTTCACTGCAATTGATTATTGTTTATTTTTTTCTACAAGCAATTACCCGACCAACATATGAACTTGTATGATAGGCTTTTCGTATAAAATATCTTATGTATTTTTTCTGCAAAAAACCTTGAGTTGTTTTTAAAGAAGAATTGATTCAATAACTTCAATGTAGAAGATATTTCATTATTTATTTAGGATAAGTAAATAATCTTGATGATAACAATGTTATAAAATACCTTGTTTATGCAATTTTTCTGCAAAAAACAATTAAAATATAGCTTTGAGTTGTTTTTAAAGAAAAATTGATTCAATGATGTAGAAGATATTTCATTATTTATTTAGGATAAGTAAATAATCTAGATGATAACAATGTCATGCCTTATATCTTGGATTTTACATTGGTAGCTTATTTTTAGTGACTAATAATACCAATTTTGTATACAGCGGGGAAGTGAAGATGTGATGTACTATCTATCTAAAGAGGCAAAAGATGGAAAAATTAGGAGTATTTTATTTCTGATGCCCTGTCACTCTACACCTTATTACTCTTCCTTGCACCAAAATCTTCCTATGCGTTTTCTGGATTGCTCTCCCAAGTGATTTCCCTCACCTTTTTGATCTAATTGTCATGAATTTTAACTTAGATGTTATAATCTAATTTGATTTTTCTGTTTTAGTCAAGCTAAGGGTGCTCTAGATGAGTCAGATCAATTCATGGCGAACCCGTCTGATTTTGTATCAGAGATATTCCGGCTTACTTTGTTGCCTAGTCACATTATAGTATTTGAATCTCAAGAGCGTGCATTGCGAGAAATTCTCAGTCTATTTTCTTTTACGGAGGTAATCTTTTACTCTATTTATTATGCCTAATCAGAATTTCAATGAATTTTTCTCTGGATTCTGTGTATTTTCTGTTGAGTGCAATTCAGAAATTATTCTTACATATTATTTTCAATTCAAGCTTTATAGTTCTTTGCAAAAAGTATCAGTTTTAAGCCCTAGATGGATTAGTTTTGATTGATATAGAGAATCCTTCATTCCAGTTTTATTAGTTTCTGGCATGTTTCCTTTTTAGTGTGTTATTTGAATGAAATGTAAGGCATTACAAAACCCCTTCTGCTAAAATAAGCAATTATTGCTCCAACAACATAGTGAATTGTTAATGGCGTAAATTGTCAAAAGAGTTTAGTCTCAGAGTCTATAAAAGTGTCAAATTTGTTCCCAAATTCTTTAAATTGGCGATGAACTAAACTGACATTTTTATAGACTCTAAGACTAAAACGATCCCCTGCAAAGAGAGGGGGAACTATTTTGACACTTTTCTCATTGTTAATGCGTGTGAACTCTTAGGTGAATAGGCTATACCACAGCAAAAATGTCATCTCATGGGTGAATAGGATAAACTATAGCATAAGATGTTTTGTTCTTTAATTCTTTCTGCTCCAACGAGTTTATCAAGTTTTTTTTTTTTTTTTTGACAGGAGAAGAGATTCTTCCATGCTCATTTTAAAGTGGACCGTGATCTTCAAGGGTCTATAGCTGTTTATGCACTGAATGCTAGTTGATGAGTATATTTTCCAAGTACAGGCTTGTCTTTTATCTTACACCCTTTTTTTTTCTTTCTCGTCTCTCTTTGATATATTCCCACAAATTTTGTCATGGCGGTACTTGTGTAAAATTTCAATTTGATATTCAGTGTATCATTTTTTTTTCCCAGTTCGGTTGTACTATGAATCCTAAAAATCTTTATGAATTGAGGTCCTATTTCTCCTTTGACTCCTGTTCTTCTGTCCATACATACAGGTAAGTCCATCATTTAGTATGAAAAGGAAATTATATGAACTAATGACAATATCTTGATACATGAACTTGTGCTGTTTCTGTGGAACTGAGAAATCCATGGGCAATATAATTAGTTATAATTCTAAAAGTTTCATGATGCTGTTGATGAAAATGGAATTTTTTACATTTGTCCTTTTGAAAAATAAAACATTGTTGATCTTGCTAATACTGTATTTAATTTCACATTTTTGTCAACAGAGGGCTCAGGTTGAGCCAATAAAATGGATATATAGAATTAATGTGAATGCATTAATAAAAAGAAGTTAAATTTAAGGTAACAGGGCCGGATGTTGTACAAAAATTTGTTCATAATGGACTTCAAATCTCATGTAATAAGAGGAAAGAGAGGAGGATTAATAAAAGAAAATCATTAGTAGTTTGGATAAAGTAAAATATAAGACTATTGATTTAACACTCCATCGATTATGGGGTACATGTATAATTAGAAAAGAATGGAGAGGTGATCTATGATTTTCTCATTGAAAATAAACAAACACTTCTTAAGCAGGAATGCTTAAAAAGAAAACATTAAGACATAATTTGAAGATTTGAATACAATTAATGATACATAAACAAATAATATTTAGTCTGTTTTCTCAACGAGTCAAGGTTAACAAGAGCTGAGCTTGTTCAAGCTTGACTCATTAATAGGAGTTATTACTGGACTTTGTTATTTTTCGTTGCAATCACAGCTCTTCTGAACCATCAAGCTTTTTCAGCTGAAGCCGGGCATTCTCCTCATGTGAGAGTTGATGGCTAAGTCCAATGCACAACAAGGGGAGCTCAACCTTTTAAGGGTAGGACAGTGATAACACTTAGAACGATCTCCACAAAAAAAAAAAAAAAAAAATTAGGGCAAAAAATAGTTTATTGCACGAACAACATGCAACTCAATACAAATACATAAGATAGCACCTAAAATTTAAGAGATAGGTGATTTCTCCCATTACTACAATTCGAGAGGTAGGAAATCTCTCCCAGACCCTAACCGTAAGACTTAAGACTTCTTTTGCATAACACTAACCCTAAACTATTAAGCTTTATTTATACTAAACCATAATAAATAATAGAAAACTAAATTAATCTGGGCTAATAAAATATAAAATTGTCCTTAGGCTAGGCATCGACGAAACAAAACTTCCTCATCGAAAAGATAAATTGTCTTCAAGGTGGGAAAAATTGCTGCTGGATAAAGTTGTATGGCTCCCGCTCATAAACAGACTTGAGTCTAATTTTTGCTGTCAGCACTATCACACTCATCATGGCCCTCAACTTCTCAAAAGTTTGGGTCATCACTATTCCCCACTGGAAGTTATCCTTCTACAATTTTTTCATCCATCGCCACATAATCAATTTATAACCCTTCACGAACTTTTGACAGTCTCCTGTAATTCCCTTAAGTCTTTTCAATAGGGCCGTCAAAAAATCCCGTTGTTTGCAAATAGCTCGTGTTCAACACCTTAAGTAGCTCATGTTCAATTCGTTCATTAAACAAGCGAGCCGAATAAGGACAATTTTTTTAGCTCAATTTATAAACTAGTCAAACACAAACAAATGTTTGTTTGTTCGTGTTCGGCTCATTTTGGTTCAAAATAATTAAATAATTAAATTTATTTATTTATATTTTTATTGTATTTAAAGCTTAGAGAATTGAAAAAAATATAAGGTGGTCCGTTAGGAGTCTAAGAGAACAGTTTGTGACGTTAAAAATTTTGTTTCTAGTAATTTTTATAATAGATTAGATACTAAATAGAGTGAAAAATATATTTTAAAAATAACCAAACAATGAGAAAAAAAAGTAAAAATGTAACTCACATAAAGTGTATTAAAGTTGAAAATCAAAAAGTGCTTTTCTTAGAAGAAAATATTCAAAATAGGTGGGTGAGCTATTTTAATAAACTTTTTAATGAAGTTTTTGAAAATACAATTGATCTTAATGATCTTAAAATCGTTAATAATAATAAAATATTTTATTTTTACCATCACATTAGTAAAAAAGAAGTTGAGAAAGCTTTAATGATAACCAAGGGTGGAAAATCAGTAGGACCCGATAATATCCCAATTGAAGTGTCAAAATATTTAGGAGATTTAGGAGTTTATTAACCTACTAAACTCTTTAATATAATTTTAAAAACTAAAAAGATGCCTGAGGAGTGGAGAAAGTATTTTGGTCCCCATTTTTAAGAATAAACGGGATGCACAAAAGTGTGCTAATTATAGAGGAATTAAGTTGATGCGTCTAACTTTAAAATTATGAAAAATGGTAATCGAACATAAGTTAAGACGTGATACGAAGATTTCTAATTAGTTTGGATTTATACCGAGGAGGTCTACTATGGAAGCTATACATTTATTGGAAGGTTTAATGGAGAAGTATAGAGAGAATAATAATGATCTATATATAATTCTTATTGATTTAGAAAAAGCTTACGATAAGGTTCCAAGAGAAGCTCTTTGAAGAGATCTAGAGAAAAAATGTGTTGATATGATTTTATTCAAGTTCTTAAAGCTATGTATACTAGAGCTGTTACTTATGTTCGAACATGAGGATTGACTAAGTATTTTCCTATTTCAGTTTGATTACATCAGGGATCGACGTTAAGCCCATATCATTTTGCTTTAGTTATGGATGCACTTATTGAACATTTATAAGAGGATGTACCTTGGTGTATGCTTTTCACTGATGATATCCTTCTTGTGGATAATACTAGAGAAATAGTTCAGGAAAAACTTTAATTATAGAGGTCTACAATGGAGTCTTAAGGCCTTCGTTTGAGTAGAACTAAAATTGAATACATGGAATGTGATTTTAGTAGTAGTAACTCTAGTTACGGAGTTGTAACTATGGGTAATCAAATCATTAAAAGGTGTGAACGTTTTAGATATCTCGGGTCTATTGTTCAGAGTAACAGTGATATAGATANAATTGAATACATGGAATGTGATTTTAGTAGTAGTAACTCTAGTTACGGAGTTGTAACTATGGGTAATCAAATTATTAAAAGGTGTGAACGTTTTAGATCTCTCGGGTCTATTGTTCAGAGTAACAGTGATGTAGATAAAGATGCTATTAGTAGAATTCAAGTTGGTTGGTTGAAGTGGAGGAATGCTTCGGGCCTATTGTGTGATAGACAAGCATTGCTTAAACTGAAAGGAAAATTTTATAGGATGATGTTGAGACTTGCATGTTCTATGGTGCAGAATGTTGACCTTTAAAAGAGATGCATAAAACGAAGTTAAGTGTTGTTGAGATGAGAATGCTTAGGTGGATGAGTGGCTTGACACTTAGAGACAGAATGTGAAATGAATATATCCGTGATAGGGTTTGTGCGGCTCCAGTGGCAGACAAGATTAGAGACAGTAGTCTTAGATGGTTTGTTCACATTAAACATCGACCATCTAATGGTCCGACAAGAGAATATATGTTTTAGTTTCGATTGATGTTAAGAAAGGCAATGGTAGATCTTAAAAGACTTTGGCATATTGTATAAAAAAATGATCTTAATTTATTAGCATTAAATGAAAATATGACACTCAATAGGATCCAATGAAGAGAAAGGATTCATGTAAATACCGCACTTAGTGGGATAAAAGCTTATTGTTGTTGTTGTTGTTCTTGAATGAGAATTTTCCTAAAATATGCTCTCCAATTGTAAAAAATATATAAGATTTGGCCGGTATACATGTAAAAGCTCCACCAGTTTGCCACATTCACAAATTTTTTTTCAGGAAATTGCATGCAAGAGTTGGCACATTATTAAATATATTAAAAAGGGTAGTATGTATGTAAATTTCAAAAAAAAAAAAATTCATTTTAGATTTCTTGCATGCCTTTTGGCTTTCTGCAATTTCCTACATCCTGCCTTCTCTCCAGTTGCTTCGCCGTCTCCCGCTACACCTTGCTCGTATAATCCGACATCGTAAAATCTTAAAATAAATTTCACTCACCCTTTTTAAAATGTGATCTCTTTTTCACAGAGGTAATTTTAATGCATGGGCAAGATTTGGGTTCACCCAATTGTGGATCTGTGATTGTTTTTAAACAAAATTAAGCATTATAATTTAATTATATTATTTATTTTTTGAAATTTTAATAAACTGTTGTTTTGCGATGAACAAGAGTTTAATTTAAACAAAAAATTTGAATCAAGTCGAATACGAACAGATAATTTTCGAGCTATTTCGAACACAAAAAAAAAATGAACTGGTTGAACGNCTGTGATTGTTTTTAAACAAAATTAAGCATTATAATTTAATTATATTATTTATTTTTTGAAATTTTAATAAATTGTTGTTTTGCGATGAACAAGAGTTTAATTTAAACAAAAAAATTGAATCAAGTTGAATACGAACAGATAATTTTCGAGCTATTTCGAACACAAAAAAAAAGAACTGGTTGAACACGAACATGTCTCAACCTTTGCTCTTTTACACCCATACTTCTCATTCCCTTCCACGACTTTCCACATTCAATTGATCCGTTAACATCAGGGTTTTGTAGAAATTAGAGTAACCGTGAAGCACCCTCATCTTATATCCCTCTTGAAACTTTATGGTCAAAAGTTTCCAATCCATCTTAGTGTCTATTTGGGGTAAAGGTGTGGTGGAGAAATCAGATTTTTAAAAAGTTGTGAGAATTATATATATATATATATATATATATATTAAAATCAGGCAACAACTTTCTTACAACCACCTTACTTTAATACATCAGGTTGAAGAATATAGTTTCCCATCACATAAAATTTCTAGAAAAAATAAAAAAACAGTTTCCCAACAGAGCATTGACGTTTTGAAACACAAAACAGTTAGAAAGCCACAAAACAGTTAGAAAGCTGTCCCAAACAGTCTCTTTCATCTATGGATTGCAACCATTTCATACCCAATATCACGTCAGTGCTTCCTAAATTGAAGGGAAGAAAAATTTTCATTACTTAAATGTCTTGCAGTGTTAAAATCACTCATTGGCGAACTCCCTTGCTTTTCTTCACCTGTTCCGTCCCCATCATAACTCCAGAACATCTTGTGTTCACCATCTCAAGACTCAATTGTTCCATTAGTTGAGTAGAGATGCAGTTATGGGTGGCCCCACTATTTATCAACAAAACTACTTTCTACCCTCCATTATGCTTATGAAGTTTCATAGTGAGGTTCAACGTTAATTTCACCATTGAGTTCAATAAAACTTCTGCCACATCTAAGTGAGGGCGTTCCTCCTTTACCACAACCTTCTCCGTTTTTGCATCCCCCGCATTCTCATCAGATATTGTAAGAATTTGTAATGTCCGATCTTTATAACGGTGTTTTGGGGAAAACTTATCATCACACCGAAAGCATAACCTATTAGCTCACTTCTCCTGAATCTTTGTCCTGTAAGGGGCTATTTAGTTGAGTGAATTATGGTAGGTTTGGGGCGGCGGTGTGGTGGCGTGCCGCAGTTTTTTCTGTTTAGTAAACTATATTTTGTCTGCATTCTCAAAAAACTGCAGCTGAAAGCTGCGTTTTCTCATCAGACCTAGCTACCTGCAACGACTGCTAAAAAATTGCTGTCTGATTTTTTTTATTTTTTTTGTAATAACCACCACAACTTTTTAAACAACAGATTCTCCTTCAACAGTTTCACAACTACTTCTTCAAACAGCTGCAGCCGCCCCAAAGAGACAATTAGTTGTGTATTGTAATTTTTTGTTAGGATTTGAAAAAATTATGTGTTTGGTATGAAAAACTACAAGTACAATGTAAAGTTTTAATGAATTTGAAGTTTATACATAGTTCATTTTGGTTGATTTTGCTGAATTTGAATTACACCATCCATTTATTGTAATTTTTTGTTAGGATTTGAAAAAATTATGTGTTTGGTATGAAAAATTACAAGTACATTGTAAAGTTTTAATGAATTTGAAGTATACACATTGTTCATTTTGGTTGATTTTGCTGAATTTGAATTACACTATCCATGTAAAATGCTATCTGCAAGTCGTCCGCCGCCCACCATCACCCGTCGTCACCCGCTGCCTCCTGCATGTTGTCGCCCTAATTTATGTACAATGCTATAGACAAATCTCTGCCACACATCACATCCGCCGCCAGTTGTATGGTGTGACATTGATTGCCGCTGCCTGCCCACCGCGAGGTGCCCACCACAGAGGCTGCCGATGACAACCGCCGCTCTTCATTGCAGTCGGTCCCAACCCGATGTTGCAGTTCACTGCAGTCGGTTGCCTGCCATTGCCTGCTCAGTCCACCTGCCTCCGCAACCGCAGTTCGCCACCGCCACAGTTTGCTGCTCGCCTCCCACCACTCGCCGTCGCTGTAGGTTGCCCGCCGCCGCGTCACTTAGTGATAACCTCTTTTGCCTCAACCGTTGGCTGCTCGTCATGACGCCTACTAGTTTGCTACTGCCTGCTAGACTTTTTTTATAAAAATTTTCAACTTTTTAAACTTTTGTGTTGTACTATGATTAAACATCATAAAAAAATATATTAGAAGTAAAAAATTCTAGAAAAGTAAGAATAAATAAAAAATATAATACCCTTTCTATCTAATTTGATTTTCTTTTCCTTATCAACTCCCTGTCGTCAGCAAACAAAAAATATTTTTTTGAAATATATAAGATTTAATCTAATTCAAATCAAACAAAAAAAAAAAAAGATAGTTCTATTTTATTTTACATTGAATCGAATAACTCGAAAGTACTTCAAATACATTATAATCATAGTACTTTGAAATCTTTTACATTGCATTTCATTTTCAGAAAAGCAAACGGCCCTAAGGCATTTGTGTCCCCCCAATCGAGGCCCTTTATTCCTGTCCTGTAGAGTCTTCGTCAAATTTTTTTTACTATTTGAGCTTTTGGTTTCGTTGTGGTTGTAGTAGTTTGGTATGGTGCTCCACTTGTGCTGCTCCAAATAGCTTGTTTCATTGCATTTTTTCTTCAACTTTCTGTGCTAATTCCATAATTTCTTCCAATCCTCACGGTTTCAGCAGACAAAGTGATACTCGAATCTCTTGTTTCAACTCTGTCATGAAGTTGCCTTCAAACACTTCTTCTGATATCTCTCAAACTACTGAATAACATCTCAAATTTTTTTCTATACTCGACGGATTCTTTCTGGACCAATGCAAAAAACTGCTGGTATAAATCCCTTTCTCATGTGGTTTTGAAGCGTACCAACAATCAAATCTTGAATTCTTTCCGGATTGGATGTCGCTGTTCTCTCCATTGATACCACGCTAGAGCATTTCTTTCCAAACACAAAGTTACCAACATCAAATTTTCTTCATATGCCCATTAACAACAAAGTACATCTCCACACAATAAGCTCAACAATAAGTATATTCTCCTTAAAAGATCAACATCTTAAGCTTCTTTATGTGCGAGTCTCCTCTCCAATTTCCTTTCTCGAAGTTCATTCCACTCATAAAGCGGTGGTTGGGTACCCTTTTTTGATCCATATTGCATTTTCTTTTTTTTCATAAGCCTGTCATGCCCCCTAATTAGCTCACTCGTCCCATAAGCTCCATAATTGTCTTATGCCCGAAAGGTTGCTGCAAGAAAAGTTACTTGTGCGGTTAGATGCAACCCTTTGTCAGGGTCCCACCCTTCATGGTTCCCTATTATGGGGCAAAATCCTTCAAATTTATCTACTCCTGTCCCAATCACCATCTATCTCGTTCTGCCTGTCGTCTCGTTTCAACCTTCTGGATGTCGTGTCATTCCTTCGATGTGTTGACGCTCGAGTCTGTTCCCATCACTTCATTCGATATCACAACTCTAGATCCACTTGAGATAAAAATGTTGTATTGATGTCACACGAATTTTTTTGATTGTTGTCGCTCGCGTTCGTTTCACACGCTGCAACACAATCCCGCTGTAGGCGGTGGAAGGTTTGTGTGGGACTTTGCAATATTTATCATTTGTTCTTAAGCTACGAATATCTCCTCCATGGCTAAATACTCTATTCTTTGAGTGACCTTTTCCTCTAATTTTCTCCCACACCATCCTCCTTTTTGCTTGCCATTACTCCAGATGGTTTTCAAACTCCCTTATACCATAATCTTGCATGATTCCTCATCTATCTTGATCACGAGAAACTTCACATGCAGTTTGACACATAGCTTTTGCACACCGCAATTGCGGAATCTCTATACACGGGTTTGTATATGAAGTCACATGGAACTCCGGAAAACCGCGATCCATAATTCTTGTACTAGGTCAACCGGTAACTTTTGCATGTGGCGCAGGACTCTGAACGCTACAAACTCAAAATTCCTGTACGAGGATTCAAACCAAACTTCTGGACGTCACACAAAACAATAGAAAGCGTGAGCTTTGTAGGCTTGATCCCATTGTGAGCTATGATTGCAGATGTTTGTATGTGTCGGTCCTTTCTTCTTTTTAGATAGCTTGAATCGCATCTATTGCGATGTAAGTGCGATGCGAGATTTCGTCTTCGTTGTTGGCTTCCTATCTAGCTCGTATCACGTATGTTTCACACAGCTCGGGGTGATGAAGAAGCCTCATAACACGATTGTTTCATGCCGACGCCACTGAGGCCTATACATTGTTGTCCAACCATTGGTTTTGGGGGAAAGTGTTGTTAGATCCCACGAAACGCGTACACTGTGCAATTCCGTCATCACGCTTCTCAACTATCACAAGTAGCGTCTTATCGATCTCGTTTCTTCCTAGAATTGTTGCTATCATACCCTTTGATTGGATCCAAAACAATTTTCATAGAAAATTTTTGGCAAACAAATATTTTATTGCACGAACAAAAAACAACTCAACACGAGTACATAAGATGAGCATCTACAATTCTAGTGGTAGGTTATTACTCTCAAACCCTACCATTTGAGAAGTAGGAAATCTATCTCAAACCCTATCCTTAAGACTTAGGACCCGATCTCATGCATAACCCTAACCCTAAACTATTATCCTATTTATACCAATAATAATAAATAATAAAAAAGGTTAATTATCCTTAATTAGTCGATAACCAGTGTAAAATTTGTCGATAAATCATGACATGAATCCTTTAAATCTTGGTGTAAAAGCTAGGGTGTCGTTTGAAAGCGACGAGCTGTGACTNTAGGACCCGATCTCATGCATAACCCTAACCCTAAACTATTATCCTATTTATACCAATAATAATAAATAATAATAAAGGTTAATTATCCTTAATTAGTCGACAACCAGTGTAAAATTTGTCGATAAATCATGACATGTATCCTTTAAATCTTGGTGTAAAAGCTAGGGTGTCGTTTGAAAGCGATGAGCTGTGACCTGAATACATTGAAATATGTGTAAATGTCGCTACACTTGTGCCTTATGAAACTAGTCAATATTAGTATATGATCTTCAAATATATGTACTCTCATAGATAAATTAATGAAATTAGTCAATATTATGGTTCACATGAAGATAAATATCTTATATATTCAAGAAAATAAATGCGTTGAAGAAAAGTCTGAAGATATTGATAGCCTAAGTTTTAAACTTTGGTATTCAGGTTGGAGTTGTTGTAGAGATGGTGCATGTGTAATTATATATAAGACACGTAGCGCTTGCATGCGGTTTGATGTGTAGCTCTTGCACGCCGTGATTGCGGAATCCCTATGCTTAGATCTGTATAATCCCTATGCTTAGATCCGTATCAGACATCGCTAGGAACTCCAGAAAACCGTGATTCATAATTCTTGTACACGGGTCAACCTATAGCTTCCGCACGTGGTGCAGGACTTTGGATGCCGCGAACTTGGAATTTCTATATGAGGATTTGAAGCTGATTTCTGGATGACGCTTAAAACTCATGAAAATGTGGAATTTATATGTCGTGATCCCGTTGTGAGCTATGGATGGACATGAATGTATGCCTCAATCCCTTTTATTGTTTAGATAGCTTAAATCTCTTCTATTGGGATGTAACTGCGATTCGAGATCCCGTCTTCCATTGTTGGCTCTAGCCGTATCGTGTCTGATTCATGTAGTTTAGGGCGACGAAGATGCCTTAAATAACGATTGTTTCATGCCAATGCCACTGAGACCTATACGTCGTTGTCTAGTCATTGGTTTTAGGGGGGAGCGTTGCTAGATCCCACGGAACGTGTACGTTGTGTGATCCTGTCATTCCCAGCTATCACAAGTAGTGACTGTATCGCTCTTGTTTCTTCCTCTAATTGTTGCTCTGATTCCATTTGATAGGATCCAAAACAATTTCCACATAAAATTTTGGCAAAAAAATATTTTATTCCACGAACAACAAAGAACTCAACACGAATATATTATATAATCACCTACAATTCTAGAGTTAGGCGATCACTACCAAATCCTACAATTTGAGAAGTAGGAAATCTCTCTCAAACCTTAACCTTAAGATGAAGACCCAATCTCATGCATAACCCTAACCCTAAACTATTGTCTTATTTATATCAAACAATAATAAATAGTAAAAGGCTAATCAGCCTAAAATATATCTATAAATTATGACATGAATCTTTTAAATATTTATGTAAAAGCTAGGGCGTCTCTTGGAAGCAAAGTGTCATGTGATCTGGATAAGAGTAAAATGTGTGCAAATGTTGCTACTCCGGTGTCAGGTTTAGTGTCAAATAAGCAAGGGTTCCCATATTATGAACGGATGCGAGTAAAAAACTTATTTTTTGAAACTACTCCGTGGATAGAATCTTGGAATATGTGTACTCTCACAGGTTAATTAATGGAGTTAGTTGATATTATAGTTCATAGGAAGTTAATATCTTATGTATTCAAGAAAATAAATCGGATGAAGATGTAATTATATATAAAAATTTGAAATATAATATTATAAAAAATAATAGAATTGGAGATAAAATTTAGCCTGTAAGATTCTGTTGCTACTAGGATTTTTAATGTTATAAATGTTTGTGCTCCTCAAGTGGGTTTAGATTTAGGTTCAAAAGAAAAAAATTGAAATGACTTAAAAGAATTAATACAAATGATATCTCTTGAAACAAGAATCCTTATTATAGGAAATTTAAATGAACATGTTGATAGAGTGGTGGAAAAGTTTAGATTTTGGTTAAGCATATGATTTTGTTATTGCTGATACTTTATTTAATAAAAGAGATGAATATATTATTATTTACAAGAATAGATCTAGGGTGTCAAAACTTAACCCGACACGCCAACACGACTTGAACTCAACTCGAAAAATTCGGGTAAGGGTTGACTCAAATATTTTTCGAGCTGGGTTCGGGTCAAAAAATTTGACCTGTTTATTATTCAGGTCTGATTCAGGTTGAACCCGAAAACCTAAACATGATTCAAATAAGCACGAAATTTCGGGTTGGGTTTAGGGTTCGGGTCTTAATTTTCAACCAGTTTATTATTAGGTTGACAATATTTGATTCAAGCATTTTCAGGTCGTACTTGAACACGACCCGCTTATCCAAATTGATACTCTTAAACAAATCTAATAAAGCCCAAATTGATTGTTTTCTTATGAGAAGAAGAGATTGTCTGGGGGTAAAAATTGCAAGGTAATTTCAAGTAAAAATTTAAGTATTTAACATGGATTATTTGTGCTGGATTTTAAGATAAAGAGTTGCAAAATAAATTATTTAAGAAAATATTGTCATATAATTAGATGGGGGCACCTAAAACACACATAAAATTATTTTTATGAGTGAAACTCAAGATTTAAATATTTGATATGTTCATGAAGAAATAAATTCTATGTGGGATAAACTAACAAACACTATTAAACAAGTAAAAAAAGATGTATTTGGAGAATCAAAAGAAAAAAAATATATATAAATAAAAATAGTTGGTAGTGGAATATTAATGTGCAAGAGAAGATCAAATATAAGAAGTGATATAAAAATTAGTCTAAATGTAAAAACTTAGATAACTGAGAAAAATATAAGGCGGTGACCGATAGGGAGTTTAATAGAACAATTTGTGATGTTAAAAGTTCTTTTAGTGATCTTTATAGTATATTAGATACTAAAGAGGATGAAAAATAAATGTATAAATTAGCCAAACCAAAACGAAAGAAAAGTAAAGATTTAATTCAAGTGTATTAAAGATGAAAATCAAAAAGTTTTTTTCTTAGAGACTGATATTCAACATAGGTGGATGAACTATTTTGATAAAATTTTTCAATGAAATTTTTGATAATATGATTGATCTTAGTGATCTTAATATCGTTAATAATAATACTACATTTTATTTTTATCACCACATTAGTAAAAAACAAGTTGAGGCTTTAAAAAAAATCAAGAGTGGAAAATTATTAGGACTTGATGATATTTCAATTGAAGTGTGGAATTATTTAGGAGATTTGAGAGTTTTTTGGTTTACTAAACTCTTTAATATTATTTATAAACTCAAAAAATGCATTAGGAATAGAGGAAGAGTATTTTGATCCATATTTCAAGAATAAACGGGATGCACAAGAATGTGCAAATTATAGAGAAATTAAGTTGATGTATTATACTTTAAAATTACGGGAGAGTAATTGAACATAAGTTAAGACGTGATACAAAGTTTTTTCATAATCACTTTGGATTTATTTCGGGTAGATCTACTATGAAAGCTATACATTTATTGAGAGATTTAATGGAGGAGTACAGAAAGTAAAGAGGATCTGCATATGTTTTTTATTTATTTATAAAGCTTACGATAAGGTTCCAAGAGAAATCCTTTGGAATTTCTAGAACAAAAAGGGGTTGATATGACTTATATTCAAGTTATTGCTTACGATAAGTTTCCTAGAGAAATCCTTTGGAGAATTCTAGAGAAAAAATGTGTTGATATGATTTATATTCAAGTCATCAAGGATACGTATATTAGAACTATAACTTGTGTTCGAACACAAGGAGGATTAACCAAGTATTTTCTTATTTTGGTTGGATTATATCAGGGATTGTCTTTAAGCCCATATCTTTTTGCTTTTTGGATGCTCTTACTTGACATTTACAAGAGGATGTACCTAGGTGTATGATTTTCGCTGATGATATCCTTCTTGTGGATAGGACTGGAGAAATAGTTAAAAAAAAAACTTAAATTATGGAGGTCTACAATGAAGTTTAAAGGCCTTCATTTGAGTAGATTTAAAACTGAATACATTAAATTTAATTTTAGTAGTAGTATTTCTAGTGTCAGGGTTGTAACTGTGGGTGATCAAACCTTTAAAAGGTGTGATCATTTTAGATATCTCGGGTCTATTTTTCAAAGTTATGGTGATATAGATGGGGTTGTAATTAGTAAAATTCAAGTTGGTTGGTTGGTTGAAGTTGAGGAATGCATCAGGCCTATCATGTGATAGAAACATATTACTTAGACTTAAAGGAAAATTTTATAAAATGGTGGTGAGACCTGCAATGCTCTATTGTGCAGAATGCTGACCTTTAAAAGAGAAGCATAAAATAAAGTCAAGAATTGCTACGATGAGAATGCTTAAGTTGAAGAGTGGCTTGACACTTAGAGACAATGCAAAGTGAATATACCCGTGATAGGGTCGGTGTAGCTCCAGCGGCGAACAAGTTTAGAGAGAGTCGTCTTAGATGGTTTGGTCACATTAAACGTCGGCCATCTAATGATCTAGTTAGGAGAGTAGAAGTTTAAATTTGACTTATTTTAAGAACGACAGAGATTGAACTAAAAAGACAAATTTGACTTATGTTAAGAACGACAGAGATTGACCTAAAAAGACTTGGAAATTTTGTATAAAAATAATCATAATCTATTAGCATTAAATGAAAATATGGCGCTCAATCGTGTAGCCGGCCCCACTTGGTTGGATAAAGGTTTGTTATTGCTCTAATTGCCCTTAGACTAGACACCGACGTAACTGACAGTTTCAACCCTGAAGGCTGAGGATAGGGTGTAGTTTAAGTTAGTTTGTGATTGGTACTTCCACTTATTAGCAGTGAGGAGTTTCTTAATAAACTATATGATTTTATTAAACATTTCAACAACACCGTTTGTTCTAGGGTAATATATTGAAGAGTGCGACCAATTAGTTTTATAACGTTTGACAATGTTATGTGAATATGGCTATGTTTGCACTCTTAGAGAGTATGTCAATAATTTTGTCAACGCAGTCCCAAAAGGTGTTGATGTGTTGTTATCATGAAATTTAGGCTCTTTTATTGGGATTTTATCTATTCTATCATGTTGCAGTAAACATTATGTTAAGTTACCATTCTCACATAAGCCGAATCTAAACATCTACTCTCCTAAAAGGATCATTAGATGGTCGACGTTTAATGTGAACAAACCATCTAAGATGACTTTCTCTAATCTTATTCGGCACTGGATCTACACCAACTCTAAACACTAAACCCTATATATATATATATATTCTCTGAATTTTTAGTTGTAAGAAAGTCTGTATTTGTTCATGTATCTACCCAGTGACCCGCCTTTATTATGACTTGACCGCTCTTTCTTGTGATCTGCATTCCTAACTGGAGTATTAGTAGGTGTCAGATCAAGAAGCTTGATTTTAGTAGTAAAGTTACACTTGTTTGGTGAAATTGACTTTATGAGGAAATGGAATAGTATCAGTGTTCTTATGATTTGAACTACTTCACTTCGATGATATTATGCTGACCCACAAACTTTTTTTGAGTTTTCCATAGCTGTCGTGATGGTTCGTGATGGATTCAATAGCATACTAGTGGATTATAAGAGATGAAGTAATTTCAAACTGAATA
>JXCR01009565.1:0-11611 GCA_002079205.1 Phalaenopsis hybrid cultivar | reverse complement strand
GTACAAAGACTAAAATCAAATTAATAAAAGGGGAGATTTACATACGCAGCACACAATTCTTATGTATTTACATGCATCACATCTAAATTTTCATATTTACACATACAGCACTTTTTTTGTGTTTTAAAGATATGTATGAAAATGTGTATTTGACTATTTTCAATGCAATATTAAAGATTTAAGGAGAAAAATGAAACATTTTCGTGTCCTAATAGCATTTAAGAAATGCAACAATATTAGTTGTATTTTTTATATGATGCTAAAATTTGCATAGGCATAAAGCACCAGTGCTATTTATGTAAACATGAAAGGTCAGGTGTGAGAGCATAAATACATAAGAATCGAGTGCTACTTATGTATATTTTTCGAAAATTAAAATGTCAGATATATAAATACATAAGAATCGTGTGGGTATCCATGTAAATTCCCCTAAAAATTAATAACCAAACCCGTCCATCACAGCATGCTCACACATGACTTAAACAATCAGTCCATGCATTACTGTTCTATGAATGGTGAAGGAAATTTTACATACATACCACTTAATTCTTATGCATGAAAAACTGTAATTCACTTTTTAGAACTTAAAAGGTGTTATTTTTTAATGTGATATGAAAGATTTGAAATGCAAGAAAGAAAGTTTTAGGTGTTAGAAATGTAAATACAAAGAAATGGGCTGGTTAAGAAATGTGAAAATGATATATTCTTATTAAGAAAAAACAAAAACATTGATTAAGGACATTTAGTCCGAAATATTACCCTTGAGAATTTTGGAACAAGTTCAATGAATTTAATTGACATATTCCACATGGCTATGCCTTAATTTACTCGAAATATTTTAAAATAGAATATTCTTTAGCAAAGAGTCCCAACCATTTGTGCAGCATATAATCTTCCTGGCACCAAATATGGCTGCAAATTGAAAAAGAAAAAGCTCTGAATGGAAGGAGAGGTGCATCTTTTGACAATCATTCTAATGATTTGCACCCCCAGCCCCGCCGCACAAAATCTAGCATAGTTAACGGCGGAAAAATTCAGTCGGAAATTAACGCCAGATTTAACCACTAATTACTTTTTTCAGATTTTTATGACGAAAATGGCTACGAAAATTCTACAGATGTTGAGGAGGTGGAGCCTGCAGTACCATAAAGGGCAGAGGGAGGCTTTACTGAACCTGGCTTGGAGTAACCACGCCTAAACTAGTGTGGTTACACTGGGCGTGTGACTACGCCGCAACCAGGTGTAGGTGCACCAGTTGGTTCTTTTATTTGAGTGAGAGTAATGACCGACGAAGCAAGTCACAAAGCAGAAGAGTTCAATGGGTCGAATTTTGGGTTCTTGAGAATGCAAGTAGAGGATTTGATGTATCAGAAAAACACTGTATCTGTCTCTAATAGATGATTATGGAGGAGTGGAAAGAGTTGGATTGAACAACTTTAGGTTTGATCAATCTTTCACTTTCTTCTTCTGTTGCTTTTAATATAATGAATGAAAAAACCACGATATATCTCATGATGACATTGACAAAAAAGTAATCTTCTGTTTCAAATAAAATTTTTATGATGAAGAAATTATTCAATATGAAGATGATGGAAGAAAGTTAAGTGATAGAACATCTAAACAAATTTAACACTCTAAGGAGCAAGTTGTTTTCTGTGGGAATCAAATTTGATGATGAGCTTAGCACACCACTAATTTTATTTTCATTGCTAGACAACTGAGATGATTTGGTTATGGTGGTAACTCTTTTGGGAATATAAAATTGAACTTTAATGATATCGTGAGGTTGGTGTTGAATGAAGAAGGTTACAACGAATGATGAATCTTCAGGTTCTATATTGAAGGTTGAAAATAAGAGAACGAATCTCGACAAGAATACATGCATGGTCATATTCAAGTCCATAATAGAAAAGTCCAACCCGAGCACAAGAAATGTACAGGACAATGCTAGAACTTAAAAAAAGAGGACATTACAACAAAGACTAGAAGACTCCAAAAAAAGATGATGTTGGAGGACAACAAAAGAATCTCTTTACAAATATCTCCACAAGTGAAATCCAATGCGACTCTCTAGTTTTATCTCTAGTCAGCATGACTTTTGGATATTAGATTCAAGTGTCTGTTTTAACGCATGCCCAAACAAAAAATTATTCAAAAAAGACACTCAGAATGATACAGGAAAAAATTATTTGGGAGACAACAAGACTTGCAATATTTTGAGAAAAGGGTGACATGAATATCAAGTTGTCAAATGAAACAGTATACATGCTCCAATTCTGAAGAGAAATTTGATCTCGGAGCATGCGACTACTTTCACATGTGACTTGTGGAAGGTGATCAGGGGGTAATGGTATTGTCTCGAGGCAACATTGAAGACACTATTTAATCAATCAATTAAAAATCAAATTTCATTGATATGACCGAAACTAAGGTTGATGCAGGTATGAGTCCAACGCAACACAAAGGAATCGAAACAGGTGCCCACGGCTAGGAACAATAGAGGGACCAACCCTACACAAAGGCCTTCAAATAGGTGCTCTCGGGTAAGGCTAACAAAAAAGGCCACCCGGCTAACACAAAAAGAAACCATCTAGATGCTCTCGGGTAGGGGCAGCAAGAAACAAATAACCAAATCAGGTGACCACAACTAAGGGGCGAAGGCAGCCACCACCAACGAGCTCGCGGGCAAGGGCAGCCAGGGAGCAGACCAAACTCAAGCCAACCCCTAACAGCCTCACAAGCAGGGACATCACAGAGGGACAACTGAGCCCAAAACAAACATCCAACAAGCTCACAGGTGGGACAACAAAGAGGGCAAATCAGGCCCAGGCAGTACACCCAACAGATTTATAGGTAGGGACGACAAATAAAGGGGAGCCACCAACTAACACCCAAGCCGACATTCAACATGCTCACAGACAAAGACAACAGGAAAGCCAAAGTCCCCAACACAAAAATCCATCGGCAAGGGCTTACGACCAGGAGAAATGAGGGGAAGCCACCAGCCCCAACAAAAAAAGACAAACCACAAGCAGATGCTCTCGGGTAGGAGCAACAAAGGGGAGGCCACCAGCCCCAATACAAAAAAGAACCACAAACAGGAAGACTCACGGCCAAGAGGAGCAACACAGGGACCCAAAACAAGGATTGTAAGAGCTTGATAATCAAACATCACCAATTGCAGGTGTCTCAACCAGGGGGAGCAGCAAAGAACAAAGNTAAGGCAACCCCTAACAGGCTCACGGGCAGGGACATCACAGAGGGACAACTGAGCCCCAAACAAACACCCAAAAAGCTCACAGGTAGGGACAACAAAGAGGGCAAATCAGGCCCAGGTAGTACACCCAACAGATTCACAGGTAAGGACGACAAATAAAGGGGAGCCACCAATTAACATCCAAGCCAACATCCAACATACTCACAGACAAAGACAGCAGGAAAGCCAAAGTCCCCAACACAAAAATCCATCGGCAAGGGCTTACGACCAGGAGAAATGAGGGGAAGCCACCAGCCCCAACACAAAAAGATAAACCGCAAGCAGATGCTCTCGGGCAGGAGCAGCAAAGGGGAGGCCACCAGCCCCGATACAAAGAGAACCACAAACAGGAAGACTCACTGCTAGGAGGAGCAACACAGGGCCCCAAAACAAGGATTCTAAGAGCTTGATAATCAAACATCACCAACTGCAGGTGTCTCAACCAGGGGGGAGCAACAAAGTACAAAGCAAAATCCCCTAAAACAAACCTTTTCAAAAGCTCCAAAAAGACGACATTTCATCCAGCATATAATTCGAATAGAGGGGCAGCAACAGAGAATAAGACCAAGCCCCAAAACCAACTGCTCAAAACACAAAACAGATTACAGTACGTATTCGAATGGGAGAAGCAGCATAATNATAATTCGAATAGAGGGGCAGCAACAGAGAATAAGACCAAGCCCCAAAACCAACTGCTCAAAACACAAAACAAATTCCAGTATGTATTCGAACAAGAGAAGCAGCATAAGGAGCAAAACTGAGCCACCAAAACGAATTACAGGGGCTTTAAAAACTAAATTTTTCATGCAACACATGCTTCGAAGAAAAGGGGGCAGCTAGGAAATAAAACCGAGCTATCAAAACAAGCCCCAAAAGCTTTAAAAGACTGATTCACCATCCAATGTGTACAACCAAAGGTACCTCTTTTTCTTTCTCTGTTTTTTTTTTGAAGGCTTGCAATAAGAAAATTAAAAATGCTAATGTCATCCAACATGTAGTTTGAATAGGAGAGTAACAGGAAGTAAGGAAACAAAAATAAGCCCACAGCATTTTCTCTCAGCATGCATTTCGAACAGGGGGAAATAACAGGAAACAAAGAAACACAAGTAAAGCTACCATGAGCCTTGAAACATCTCCAAACATTTAACAAATCATTCCTAGAAAAGGGGCATTTGAATTCTTCCAAGCATAAGGATTAAAGCATTCCAATTCCACTCCAAATTAAAGCTTCCATGCGGTATGAGTCCAACGCAACAAAAAGGAACCCAAACAGGTGCCCACAGCTAGGAACAGCACGACGAACAAACAAATCAGCGCTCGGGGAACCAGCCCACACAAAGACCCTCAAATAGGTGCTTTCAGGTAGGGCTAACAAAAAAGGCTACCCAGCTGACACAAAAAGGAACCATCTTGAATGCTCTCGGGTAGGGGCAGCAAGAAACAAATAACCAAATCAGGTGACCACAGCTAAGGGACGAAGGCAGTCACCACCAACGAGCTCGCGGGCAAGGGCAGCCAGGGAGCAAACCAAACCAAGCCAACCCCTAACAGGCCTACGGGCAGAGACGGTAGGTGTCTCGACCAAACCGAAGCCAACCCCTAAAAGGCTCACGGGCAGGGAACAGGAAGGCTCACGACCAGGAGGAGCAACACAGGGACCCAAAACAAGGTTTCTAAGAGCTTGATAATCAAACATCGCCAACTGCAGGTGTCTCGACCAGGAGGGGGCAACAAAGAACAAAGCAAAATCCCCTAAAACAAACCTTTTCAAAAGCTACAAAAAGACGACATTTCATCCAACATATGATTCAAATAGAGGGGCAGCAATAGGGATAAGACTAAGCCCCAAAACCAACTGCTCAAAACACAAAACAGATTCCAACATGTATTCGAACAAGAGCAGTAGCATAAGGAGCAAAACCGAGCCACCAAAACGAATTACAGGGGCTTTAAAAACTAAATTTTTCATGCAACACATGCTTCGAAGAAAAGGGGGCAGCTAGGAAATAAAACTGAGCTATCAAAACAAGTCCCAAAAGCCTTAAAAGACTGATTCTCCATCCAACGTGTGTTTCGAACAAGAAAGACAACTAAAGGTACCTCTTTTTCTTTCTCTGTTTTTTTTTTAAGGCTTGTAATAAGAAAATTAAACATGCTAATGTCATCCAACATGTAGTTTGAATAGGAGAGTAACAAGAAGTAAGGAAACAGAAATAAGCCCCCAGCATTTTCTCTTAGCATGCCTTTCAAACAGGGGGAAATAACGGGAAACAGAGAAACACAAGTAAAGCTTCCATGAGCCTTGAAACATCTCCAAACATTTAACAAATTATTTCTCGAAAATGGGCATTTGAATTCTTCCAAGCATAAGGATTAAAGCATTCCAATTCCACTCCAAATTAAAGCTTCCATGAGGTATGAGTCCAACGCAACACAAAGGAACCCAAACAGGTGCCCATGGCTAGGAACAGCAGGGCGAACAAACAAATCAGCGCTCAGGGAACCAACCCAACACAAAGACCCTCAAATAGGTGCTTTCGGGTAGAGCTAACAAAAAAGGCTACTCAGCTGACACAAAAAGGAACCATCTTAAATGCTCTCGGGTAGGGGCAGCAACAAACAAATAACCAAATCAGGTGACCACAACTAAGGGATGAAGGCAGCCACCACCAACGAGCTCGCGGGCAAGGGCAGCCAGGGAGCAGACCAAACCCAAGCCAACCCCTAACAGGCCCACGGGCAGGGACAGCAGGATCCTCGACCAAAACCAAGCCAACCCCTAACAGGCTCACGGGCAGGGAACAGGAAGGCTCACGATCAGGAGGAGCAACACAAGAACCCAAAACAAGGCTTCTAAGAGCTTGATAATCAAACATCGCCAACTGCAGGTGTCTTAACCAGGAGGGAGCAACAAAGAATAAAGCAAAATCTCCTAAAACAAACCTTTTCAAAAGCTCCAAAAGACGACATTTCATCCAGCATATGATTCAAATAGAGGGGCAACAATAGGGATAAGACCAAGCCCCAAAACCAACAGCTCAAAACACAAAACAGATTCCAACATGTATTCAAACAGGAGCAGTAGCATAAGGAGCAAAACCGAGCCACCAAAACGAATTACAGGGGCTTTAAAAACTAAATTTTGCATGCAACACATGCTTCGAAGAAAAGGGGGCAGCTAGGAAATAAGATCGAGCCATCAAAACAAGCCCCAAAAGCTTTAAAAGACTAATTCTCCATCTAACGTGTGTTTCAAACAAGAAAGACAACCAAATGTACCTCTTTTTTTTTTGAAAGCTTTTAATAAGAAAATTAAACATGCCAATGTCATCCAACATGAAGTTTGAATAGGAGAGTAACAAGAAGAGGGAAACATAAATAAGCCCCCAGCAGTAAAATTTTCTCTNCAGCCCCTGCGTATCCTATATATTTTTATATTAACATAAATATTAATTATATAATATAAGACATGCAAATTTTCCCGATTGGCGCATGATTCGACCCTGCCCCAATCATATCAAGGATGATTGTCTCCCCTAGCTAAATTTGACGTTCCAAACACGCCGGTGCAGCCCGTTTCGTCATCCGGGGTCGCACGGACAACTTTGTCGATAGTCGGGTCGAAAACACGTCAAACTCAAATTTCTTTAAAATAATCGCTCGCGATTGATCGTTCCATCAATTGATTCGAGTTTGATCAATCGCAAAGCCTTCTATAGGTTCAGACAATGTGAATTACGATAATTGTGTGCGTCAACGTGTGAATGGTGGTATTCTCATATCGTGAGTGTGCGCAGACGACACGAAGGACTTCCTAAGACTTTAGATCCTATGGGTACTCGATTCGAATTTTGTTGCATTCTTTTTAATCGACTCAACTAAGTGTTGAGGATTTAGAACCGATCACATGAAACTGCGATGGTCAAGAAGTGGCTCGAATTTCTAGTTGGTGCGGGTTTCAGGCTAGTCTTCTAAGAGAGTCGGTAGGAAACCCTAAGGCTAAATCCTAGGCTCTAAGAAGAGTAAGAGACCTCACCAAAAATGAGGTCAATAGTTAAGTCAAAGAAAATAGAATTAGTGCATACTAATGTATGAGGTCCTATTCCAATTGAATCTATTGGGGATTCTCACTTTTTTGTCACATTCATTGACGATCACACGAGAAAAGTTCGTGTTTACTTAAAGTAAAAATCTGACATATTTGAAGTGTTTAAGAAATGGGAGATCATGATAGAAAATGAGACAGACTTGAAGCTAAAGTATCTCAGATTCGATAATGCGGGCGAGTATCGTGATCAGAGCTTTAGGAATTACTGTGCTTCAGGGAGATCAAGTATGATTTTACTGATCCAATAACTCCACAACAAAATGAAGTAGTTGATCCCATGAAGAAAATCATCACAGAGTGTGCTAGAAGTATGAGATTGCATGCAGACTTATTAAGGCAGTTCTAAGAAAAAATTGTGAACACTACAACATATCTAATCAACCATGATCCATCATAATCTTTGAGGGAAGATTTACATAAAAAAGCATGTAGTGATAAAGAGGTAAATCTAGGAGTCCAAGAGTAAACTTGACTCGAAATTGTCAAGTGTACTTTCATTGGGTTTAACTTAGATAAATTTGGGTATAAATTTTGGGATTATCAGAATTAAAAGTTCATCACGAGCATAGATATCACTTTCAATGAAATAAAGATGCACAAGGATATGATCAAAACTCAGGATTGTCCGCCAATCAATTATGAAGAGTCAAAAGATATTGAGATAGAAGATAGTGGTAATTAGAAGGGAGGAGAAAGAAGAGGTGCTCAATCAGATGAAACACAGGAAGTTCCCAAGTCACCTGCTACTAAAGTCAGGAGGTCTAGCAGAGCTACTCGACTAACATAGAGATATTCTTCTTTTTTGTACTATTTGTTACTAACAGATAGCGGTGAACTAGAGCGTTATTAGGAGGTCACTAAAGTTGAAGAATCAAATACGTGAGGCTTGTCATGGATGATAAAATGCAATGCTTGGAGTCAAATTGGACCTGAGATTTAATGATATTACCATATGACTAATGAACACTACACAACAAGTGAGTTTATAGACTAAAAGTGGAGTCGGATGGTAGTAGACGCTACGAGACAAGGCTTGTTGTGAAAGGGTTCCAACATAAGGAAGAGTAAACTGCACTGATATTTTTTCTCCTATTGTGAATATGAAAACTATGAGAGTTGTATTGAGCTTCCTAGCAGAGTATGAATGTAAAAACAACATTCTTACATGGAGATCTAAATGAGGAATTATACATGATGCAACCACATGGTTATGAGGTTCTGGGGAAAGAAAATTAAGTTACAGGTTGAAGAAGACCTCTTATGGCTTGAAGAAGACCCGAGACAGTGGTAAATAAAGTTTGTCATGTTCATGCCAGATAATGGGTATATAAAGTGCCAGACAAACCGCTGTTGTTTCATAAAAAATTTTTATAATTGTTATATCTTGCTTTTTTTGTATGTGGATGTCATGCTAATTGCAGGGATAAATATAGAGAAAATTAGGGACTTAAATGAGTAATTATCAAGCGAGCTCGACCTGAAGGATTTAGGTACAACTAGAAAGATTCTTGAATGAGAATTGGCAAGGACATGAGTGCAAGTATAGTGAAATTTTCTCAGACATAATATATTGAGAAGATCCCATAGAGGTTCAACATGACTAAGGCAAAAATAGTTAGAATCCCTTAGGTAGTCACTTCAAGCTATTTAAGGAATTATCGTCCAAGTCTGAAGCACAACAAGTATAGATGAGGGGAACTTTGTATGCTTCAACAAATGGAAGTTTGACATATGTTATGATTTGTACAAAATCAGATATAATATATGCAACGAGAGTGGTCAGCAGGTACATGAGCAATCTATGAAATCATCATTAGGAAGCGGTAAAGTGAATTCTTAGGTATTTGAGGAGGACACTCAACATGACACTTTGCTATAAAAGTGAAGGAATCAGTCTACAGGGATTTGTAAATTCAAATTTGATAGGAGATTTAGATGATGGGGGGCAATAGGGTATATCCTCACTTAAAGGAACACAACGGTAAGTTTAGTTTCTAGGCTCTAGAAG
Organism: Phalaenopsis hybrid cultivar; assembly: GCA_002079205.1. Taxonomy (NCBI): domain Eukaryota; kingdom Viridiplantae; phylum Streptophyta; class Magnoliopsida; order Asparagales; family Orchidaceae; genus Phalaenopsis; species Phalaenopsis hybrid cultivar. Next base: position 2,239 of record JXCR01009565.1, on the reverse strand, counting down.
ATTGTTACATTTCAAACTACAAAAACCGCATGCATTGCTTTCACTAAGTCTAGCAAGGAGATGATTTGATTGCAGTATTTTATTGATGAATTAGGAAAGGAGTAGGGGATTAAAAACCTTCATAGTGCATTATTTGTACAACTCATTGCTAAGAACATTTTTTTTTCATGTCAGGACAAAATATAATCAGCTGAGGTATGAGCAATTATTCTTAGAAAAGATACATCTCAGAATTCTGCACATATGTTATCAAGGTGGTGACTATTGAAAAACTACAGCTATTCATGGCTTCAGTTAGAGTCCATGATGGTTGAAATTTGGGTTAAGCCACACTGCGATACAAAACTATGAAGATGGTACAGATGATGATGCAGAATTGGTGAACATACGTCAGGTGATATCAATCTCCAAGTGGGAGAGATTTTTAGGAGATGGAGCTTGCAACACCCGAAGGAGAAGATGAAATGGCATAGCTATGTTGGACAACATGACTATAACACAACCACTTGTAGCAACGTCGATTGGATAGATCCTTCAAGTTCTTTTCGATCTCACGAAATAAATATACTGCTTAACAGTATGACAACACTACGAGCAATTGACTACTGTTCGATTGAAATCCCTCTATTCAGAGCGATGATGGTAACTCTCCCGTGATGTGTTTCTCAATAGGGACTTCTTCGTGAAGAGGGATTGATGGGAGGGTGATTTCAAAGTGAGGACTTTCTTTTGTGAGATCAAGAGGAAGGTTTAGAGTGAAGTTTTGTAAGTTTTTGTGCTTGTAGAGAATCTTCAGTTTTTGTGCTTGTAGAGAAACTGAGTGGTGTAATCTATAAGTTTCTTCTGTAGTGAATCTTTAGTGTGATGTGGCTTCGTTTTTTTTTTTTCTGTTCTCTATTTTTTTCATGTAAAATTTGGTGTGCTTTTCTGATATTACTTTATTGTGCTTCTATTCAAAATTTTATTTCGAACTTCTCATATTGGTGTGATCCTATTTCACAATATGGTTTTGATTTATAATTAACTGAAGCCCAAAGATTTGATTCCATCCAAAAAACCAGTTCATATTTTACTTGTATTAGATGGATATTCAATCTGAAAATTTTTTTTGGGGGTAATCAACCAATTTTTTGACCTGTTTTTGTATATATAGAACCTGATGACTGAAATCTTTATTTCTTTTCATTCACATGTTTTCTCTCACTAGGTCAATGACCCAACCTCCACCTTAATGTCTCCATTTTTTTGTTAAAAAATACTTAAGTTTGTTTGTTTTTTTTTTTTTTTGTGAAATTGAATGTAAAACTCTTCCTTTAGCTTTCATTATAATTATTTGAAATTCATTTAAGCCATAAGTTTCATAGATTTAAAATTTGTGGAATTTTTTTAGAACTATTCATCCGTTAGATCTTTCAATTTTAGAAATCATGTTAGGATTTGGGGTAGTAGCGGTTCAATCTATTTGAAAATATATTTGTAAACTCGGAATAAGCTTTAGTAATGTTTGATGTTTTAGGGCACAATTAGTTGAAAAAAATAAATTATATTGGGTTGAAAATAATAAGCACAGATCAATCCATTTAAGAGTTGGGTCAAATTAAGTAACTAAAAATAAGTTTTCTTATATCCAAATCATGCTATTTGGATTAACTTGGGGCATGACCAACAATGAGACACTTGCATCTCCACGAGCTCAATTTTGACTAGCTCAAACATCTTGAAATTAATTGCATTTATGGATATTCAGGTATGCCGCATTAACCCTCTTTTGGAATGGTAGGACTAACCATAATTCATTAACATGGCATTCATTGCATAACGATATAATCATCATACATTGTAAAATGATAAGTGACTCTAAATTAATATATAAGTTTTCCACTATATATATGAAATAACAAAGTCAGTTCATCATTTTCATTTATCTATTGACACAGCTTACTAATTCCTTAATGTTTACCTTTATTTAGTTAAGTGATTTTGTAGTTGACCTAAAGTACTGCTATTTCTATGTTTCTTCCTATTGTTGTAACATTTTTGAGATTTTGTTGGAGATCTATAATGAAAGATTATGAATTTTTGTTAGGTTGCAACCAGACATCTCAGCTTTGTTAACCATCACTTCTACTCTACAAGATGAGTCAATCGGATGTGGCAACAACGAATGAAGGAATGCAACGTCATGCAAATTGAGGCTAAAGAGTTTCAATCACATGCTCAAATTCACCTAAAATAATAT
>JXCR01009552.1:0-22423 GCA_002079205.1 Phalaenopsis hybrid cultivar | reverse complement strand
AATCCTCTCTACCAAATGTCTTGAAGTTCCTTTGAATTCTCTTCCTTCACTCACAATACAAAGTAACACTCAAAGTAAAAAGATAGTGGTCGGCGCCCGCGGCAGTGATAGGCGGTGGTGACGGTGGTTACTTGGATGAATGATGGCTGTAAAATATGATGGGTGGCTAGCCTCTTCTCGGCAGTTGGCTTTGATGATCCAAGTATTCTTTAATAAAAATCCTAAAGGTACCTTGATGTCTCTTTAAAAATGTGTCTCCGTTCAATGAATCTTTTAGAGGTTGTCTCCTTAAAAGTTAATTGAATGAATTTTCGTGTCCATGGGATATTTCCCACATTTTTACCAAGGGTTGCTTCAAAGGCCTCTTCAAAAATTCATCTAAATTCAATGAATCATCAAATAACTACTTTTGGTGCTTAAGAGCGGGGTACATGGTGCTTAGGTGCGACTTTCTGGCGCTTAGGCACCAGTCCCGGGCGGCTAGGCACCTCAGTTCATTTTTGCTTCTTTCTTCAATTTTGCTCCAAATTTGACCATTTTTCACTCATTTTAGCATTTTCATTCATTTGGTTGTACCTGAAAGAAAAACGCACAAATATTTTTTATTAAAGCGCAATATCTCAAAATTAGGTATAAAACTGTGTATAAAAATTATATATATTTTAGGTATATTAGGCATCCATTTACATAACTCTTAAATAAAACATCAAGTGAATGTCTAAGTACCCTGCTCATGGGATAATTAAAACATCTTATTTTATCGAGCACATGATAAATTAAGTACCATTAGATCCAAAAATTAACTTTGGATGATTAAATGAACAACATAATAAATTCAAATGAAATCGAAATCACTTTAAATAACTTTCCTACAGTTGTTGGAGCTTAGGCGTCAGCCCCTTTGTCTTCTCGGCTATGTACTGGTGCCTTAACGCCCAAGTGAGTGGTGTCAAGACACTTGGTAGGACAAATAAATTAATTTAACTTAAATTTTACACCACATACCTCAAGTTCTATTAAACATAATAGATTTAATTGTGACTTATTAAGGATAAATAAGGTTAAGCTTAAATAATTTGATGTAACTTAAATTTAAACCCACATACCTCAAGTTCTATTAAAACATAACAGATTTAGTTGTGAGTTATTAGAAACAAATAAACCTAAGCTTAAAAAACATTTCTCCTACTCCGCACCCTCCCAAACTTGAATTTTATCATATATAGCAACGTAAAATATGAATATAAGCACAGAGAAAATAATGATGAAATTTCTTCAACAACATATGTCTTTCATAAAAATTTACATGTGTAAAAGGAAAAAAAAGTATGCAATAGCGGGTAAATCACATTTAAACACAGTTAACTTAAAAATTACACCATAAATAGTTAAAATACAATTATAAATAAGTACATAATCTAGTTAAGAACAACAATAAAAACTAATCCAGATAGTACATTAACATCAACATCAACAAATTCCAATAGTCTAGTACATCTAAGGAATAAAAATAAATTATCAATCACAGTAGCAGGAAAATAAATATATTACATCCATACCTAAAGAATCTATTCCTCCTCATCGTCATCACTATCATCTCCCTCCATAGAACTGCTAATGTGCTTGTAAAGCTGGTATGGAGGATACATAGGAATTTTTAATGCATCATCTCCACCAAACCATTGATTCTTCCTATAAATTTCCACTTTAGCCACTTGGAACTTGGCACAATGAACTAATTGATTTTTGTATTGCTCATCAAAGTGTGAACAATGCTCAGCTAATCTATACACCTCGTCATCTAAAATTTCAATATCCTTCTTACTTTATTCAATTTTTGTTCAAATACACCACTCAAAGAAGTAGGCTTATAGTGGTAAAACGTAGAAGAGCTAAGCTCCCCTATATCTCATCCTTTTCCAAAATCTACATGTCACCTATATAACTCAATTTTTTATTCAAAAATTGCCTTTAATGGATGAAGTATCTCCTTGCCCCTATTTACAATAACTCTTGCTTGTTGACATAAAAAAAGATAATAGATGGATGCCTCAAGCCAAGAGTTGATCCTTCTTTTATGGAATCAACTATAGAATAATGAATGATGGAACCTACATCAATGAGATTATCATTTTGCTTACATAAATTCAATATGACTCGATCCATAATTACTTCACTAATATTGGTAGAAGGAATTATTTTAACTAAAATGAAGTAGTGTAAAGCCTTAGATATTCCATTTGATTTCGAAGCAAGAAATTTGTTCTTAACTCTCTCACTAAGTTTCAACTCTCCTCTACCATAAGTTAAGAATTTCATAACTTGATCAAGATAAGCATTAGAAAGAGTAGAATCAACAAAAGAGAAATAAGGAGGATCACTCAAAGACAATAATGCATTGATGCAAGAAGGAGAAATATCCACATAAGTTCATTTTACAAAGATAAATCCATCCATAGATTCATGATATTAAAATAAAATTCTCTTATTACTGGTACAAAATTGACTTGACCGCAACTTACTCTAATAGTATACCAAGTGATTATAATTTAAAAAATGTATTTTATAACTTTAACAACCTAATTTTTCCTGATTTATCACTACTCACTAGTTATAAATGCAAGTGTATGTATCGTTCAAGTAATATAGGGCTTTCTTTAAACCGAGAGTATCGATCCCACAGAGAAGAAAGGTAATAAATCCATAAGACTAAGTTCTAATCTACTACTATCAGGTCTTAGTTTGGAATTTTTGAAAAGTTTGATTTTCCTAAAATCACTAATTTACTTTAAAATTAAAATTAGCTAAATTAAATAAAAACCTAATCTACAGAAGCTGGTTAAATTTTAGAAAGCTCTTATATAATCAAATTTCCTTCCCTCTTGCAATGAAGATAATGGCATAAGCAGTAGAGGAATTGATAGAATTAAGTAATTATTTTTGTGCCATTAAGGAACATATGTCTGCCCACCCTTTTTTGAGTGCATCAGTAAGCTTAGTATTCTATTAGATTTAAAAAACTAGCAGAGATGCAAAGGTGGTTAAAAATCTTTAAAACTTAAGATAAAGTACCCAATCACTTGCATCAATTGTCACTTAAAAGCTCATAGAAATAAATCATGAGTATATTTCCGTTAAAGTTGCATTGTGACCCGACTCGTAATTACGCAGTAATTTAGCTTCCAAAAAATAGCCAAAAACTTGACCCAAATTTATATTTAGCTGCTAGTGTGCAAAATCAAAATGTTATAAAATTTAGAAAATCATTACTACACAAGTAAATGTATCATTTTAATTAATATGGGGTTTTCTCTTAAAACCAAGAGTATTGATCCCATTGAGAAGCCAGGTAAGGAAGCCCTTAGGCAAAATCCTAGTCAACTACTTTCAAAGCTTAGGTTGGAAGGTCGATTAAGATGATGTTTTATCTAGCAACTACTCCTAAATGCAATATATAAATGTAAGGATAACAACTATTCCTAAATGCAAATATAAATTATAAAGATAACTTATCTGTATAAATTGGTTCGGACAATTTTAAGATGTTAAAGACTACCATTCTTATGCGTTGATCTAGATAATGTATAGGAATAAAATGCTTAAAATATAATGTTGCAGTGAAAAATAGAAGCAACCCTATTCTTTACTTCTGTCAAAATGTTCAAAGAATTATAATCTAAAGTTGGTGTCGGCATGTATATTAGTGTTAGGTCGGTTTTAGTCTCTCACTCCTAAATTACCCATTGTGCTCTCTCTATAGCGCCTACCAGTGACCCTTAGTTTTAATCTCTAGACCAATTTACTAAGAGAATCTCACTTGTCACCCTAGAAACATCAATTCTACGCCCATCAAATCTTATCTCCCTATTTATTTACACCCCCTTGAGACGATCACGATTGTTCTTTCCAAGGTAGAATGTGATACCTACAAGTCAAGAAATCTTAGTCCTTTTGGGTCTATAGGTTTCTCAACATGTTTTAACACACAAGTGGTCAATTTGTAAAGTAAATGATGAACCGATAAAAATATCATCATATTTATGAAATAAGAGAATTTCTAAGTAAATCTAAATTCCTAAACATGTATCCATTTCATTGCAAAAGAAAAGTAAAATGAAGATAATGACATAAGCAGTAAAAGAATTGATAGAGATATGTAATAAACTAAGTGCTAAGAAGGAACATATGTCTACCTACCCTCTCTTTTGAGCATATAGGTATGCTTAGTATTCTATTAGTTTTATGCAACTATCTGTCACCTAGAAGCTTCTAAAAGAAACATATCATGAATTATATTTCCTTAAAAGTTGCATTGTTGTCCATACTATTGCGCAATAGCCAGCTGGACAATGTGAGTGCACTTTAGTTGCAAGATCACCACTCTCCCGAGTCTTAGTTTCACTTACAACAGATTTTGACATAATAGATTGCCACTTAAGTTATGTCAATGAATAGAAGGAGATATTACTCATCACATGAAAATAAAAAAAATTATATCATGAATCAAATTTTCCTACACATGCCACTACTTCATATTAAAAGAACAGAGTAAAGAAAACTACTTACAAAGCATTGATAAAACACCACAAAATATTTGTTTAAATAAAAGAAAATCTACTAGAAAGTGTTTACAATAATTACAGGATAATAAAGTACATAATAGTTAGCTTTTTTATGTGAAAGAAAGAAAAATCTTTCCAACAAATTTTTCTGCTGACCCATGCGCTGCTCATACTTCCTTACACATATCTCTCAAAATCCCTCACTAATCTCTCTAGAGAATGGTGAAAATCTCATCTCCATAAATTCACGCCAAACTCCTCCTAAAACACTTCCTAATTTCTTCACTAGACTCCTCTAATTACTTGTTAAGAGAGACGTCAAGACTCTATATTTAAAGAGAAGAAAAAACCACTCCTTTCTCCAAGAGAAACATCCCTTCATCCAAAAGACACACCCTTTCACTCTAAGTGACACATCTCTTCATTCAAAAGCCACTTCAACTTTCTAGATTCATTTAACCACTCCAAGGGGCGTGCATAGCCATCTAAAACCTTCCAAAACCTTCCAGAACATCCCAAACCACCAAAAGTTGTCCAAAATCGTCTTCAACCGTTTCTGGTACCTAGGTGTCTCCAACCATTTTTTAGTGCCTCGGTGCAGTTTTTTTGGTGTCTTCAAGCAACTCCACTATTTCACTCCGTTTTGCTTCGGTTCGCCCTTTCAACTCCATTGCGCTCCAAATTGATATATCTACCAAATGGATATGAAAATAACATTTCATTAAAGTGCAAGTTCATTCAAAAATATGTAATAAATGTAAAGGATATTAAGAATAGAAAGACATATCAAAATTTGTTAAGTCATAATTTTCTTCCTTGCTTGATTTGACACCGTTTTTGCTCCATTTTTTCTAAAATTCCATTTCTTGTACATAAGGACAAAAACATACAAAATGTCTTCCTTTAAAGTGTAATATCATTAAAAATGTACATAAAATGATCATGAAATGTACATTAAAAATAGGTAATTTTCAGGTGGATCACATTGCCGCTTAAACTACTTAACCATAGCCAATCGGACAATGTAAGTGCACTCAATTTGTGAAGTCACCGCTCTTCCGAGTATTAGTCTCAATTTACAATAGATTATAACATAACTTATGGCTAGTATGTTATGTTAGTGAAGCAACAGAGATATTACTCATCGCATAAAAATCAAAATTATTCTATCATAAAATAAATTTTCCTACACATGTCATTACATCACAAGAGGAAAGAGTAAGAAAAACTACTCACTAAGCTTGAAGAAAACACATAGATTATTCATTGCAAATGACATTGAAATCATAAAACTATATTGCATTAATTCAAAGTAAATACAAAAAGTGTCCAAGACTTATCTTTACAGAAGATTCACACCCTCGTTGCACAGTAAATAATAATCCCTTACACTTCTCTTCAAAGTCCCGAAAGGTGAATATTTTGGATGCAAGGCAAAGCGGTGCTTATTTAGGCATTGGCTCCTAGGCACTGAAACATGTTGCCTAGGCATCAAAAAATGGCTATTAAGCACTAGTTTGTAATGAACCAGACACCTAAGCGCCAATATCTGGAGCCTAGGCGCCATGGTTAAGAAAAAATGGATAAACTGTCCCTTGGCAATTTGAACCCACTTCTTCCTTTTTAAAACCTCCATAAACCTGCTTAAAAAAACTAACACTTCATCTAGGAGTGTGAGAACAATTAGAAGGAGGAAGTGAGTGTGAGAACAAATTTTCCTTGTGATTATGGAGAGGAAGAGCAATGGAGAGTCTGATAGGATGAAATCCATCAACAAGGATTCTCAAGCTTACTTCAATAGATTTCTTGTGCTTAGCCTCAAAGGAATTATAGAGAAGATCAAGAAGATTGAAGAGTAAATTGTGAATATTCATACCAAATTCAGCGACATCTCATATCAATCAAACATTTGGACTGACAGATGAAGCACAAATATGATCATATATCATGTTTCCAGGAGGTGCAAATAAGGATGTACCAGAAGAACAATTGGATCAGAGAAAGGTGCACTAAAAAATTTCTTCACTGTTCATTTTATCACCTATTTATGCATCACCATTGGATGAATGAGAAGGTAGAGAAAAATTGTATTCATGATTATTAGAAGTGGGTGCTTTGTGTTGTAAAATTTTTTATTTAAGTGTGTTTGATATGTCAAACTCTGATCTGTAGTTGTCTTTAAGTCTGCATATTATATGTGTGTCTCTTTGTATTTGCTTATCTATTTTTTTGGATTGATGTTTTGTTGGTTTGTATTGAACTTATATTTATGTTAGTGAATTTATATTAAGTTTGTGAATTTTATATTTGGTGTTAGTGTGTTTTGATCATTTGGATCGTTCGTATTTAGGAGTTTAGTACTTGTGAAACTGGAAATTGGATGACAATTAATTATTAAAATGATGTTGAATTGAGTAAATTTGGGTCTGGTGGCGTTAGAATTGTTGTGCTTATATTAAGAAAAAAATTTTAAAAAAATTGCAAAATTTGGTGCTGATGCCTAGGCATTGAAATCTGGCACCTATGAGCCAACGCCTAAGAGTCGATCCAGCTTAACAGCTGGTTCTGCCCATTAAATCACAAAATCAACTGGTTCGACGCCATTTTCACAGCTTAAACTTAATATTCTTCCCCATTCGCACGATTGCATCTCCATAGGACTTCTCCTACCTTGTAAATCTTGGTGAATTATGGCCTAAAACCTTTAATTTCTTCTTCTTCAGGTAAGATTTACACTTTGTCTAAGAAATTTTCTTCTTTCACCATTGATTTCTTCTACATTATATAAATATTGAAAATATTAAAAAATATGGAGAAAATAGTAAAACAACATGGTGGAAGAATTTATGTTCTTGGAAAATTCTTGTAGTAGCCTTTAGAACTTATGCTTGGAATTTATTTAGATTTTTATTAGATTTTGGTATGAATCAAAAAAAAAAAAGAGAGGAAAGGGGAAATAAGTCTTTGATAATAAGAAATTTGTCAAACTTAAGGCACAATATCAGCACAAAGAGTTTCTCATATCAAAGAAGTTTATTGTTGAATGAAGTTTTTTAGTCCTGGTGGTTCTGTGGAGAATCTAATTATTGTTTGTCATTTGAAAATTTTCTTCTACTTCACTGCTATAACAATTATTTCTATGGTTTGAGAATTTTTTTGTGAATCTCCTTGAAGCATCTAAAGATGGAGTGCTTGTTCAGCAGAGAGGAGTTGAGTTTAACTTTGAGCAGATTAATATATTATACCAGTTGCCTCTTGTGCAGGATTAATACTATTCTGAATTCAATCCTACCGAATTGAAGTTAGATTAGATTATTGTATTTTTGATGAATGGGCATGACACATGGAAATTTAAGAACAACCACAAGGTAAATTGTTCTTCTTCCATGCTTAATGCCCCATCTAAATCCAGGCACTACGTTATATATGCTCAACTTCTTCCTACAAACCATTTGAGCAAAGTGACCATGGAGAGGGACATTCTAAACTATTTCATTCAAAATATGAAACCTATTGATGTTGGCTCTCCAATTTTTAGGGCTATTTTCATGTCTACCAGAGCTAGTACTACTACAGGTTTGGGTTACCCTTCTCTTATCTTTACTATTTGCAAGCAATCTGGGGTTAAATTTGAGACTTAAGAAGAGCTATTATAGCCACTAAAGCCTACAATAAGGTTAATGTGGATTTATATGGAAGTTCTCGGGCTAGAGATTCTAATATTCCATCTACTTCAACTTCAAGACTTTCTACCTTTAGTACTTCGACTCATTCTCCTTTTAGTTTGAACACTGTACTTGAAGAGTTGCAGATACAGTAAGATGATATACTTTCTGTATAGTGTTAGTTGCAGGAAAATGAAGAACACTGGGAACATTTGGAACATTATTTGAAATGCAAAAGTGTTTATAAATCAAGTTTCAATACTTCGTAAGTGAACTTTCTAAGAGAAAACCAGAGCGTAGAGTTCCTTGCTTATCCTTCTTATTAAATGTTTGAGCACCATAAGGCTACGAATGTAGAAGATGATGATGATGATGATGATGATGATAGTGAGGAAAAGGAGGAGTAGTTATTCGTAGTTTGTATGTATTTACCTCCCCTAGTTATTGCTAACTTCTAGTTACTTTGATTGATCTAGACATTGTGATAATTATGTTTATTGCTGATGTGTATTATGAACGTTTTAGTTTTCACTGCACTACTGTTTAACTTGTTCTCCATTTCATATATATACTACTTATGTGTGAGATTAGCTCTTTACTTTATACTTTTCATGCTAAACAAGTTTAATTGAGATTTACTTACTGCTACACACACCATTTTTATTACTTGTATGTGTATTATCTTCATGTTTAGAACCCTATAATAGATAGCAAATCTGTTAAATTTTTTTCCTCTGTTATATTCATTTGGTACTATAATGTTTTAAACAATTTAAAAATTCAAGCTTGGAGGGGGAGAAAAACTTTTAAAAACTAAAATTTATTTGTCCTTAATAAACAATATTTTAAAATTATTTTAACATAACATGTGGTATGTGGTGTTATTTTTAGAAAACTATATTTTTTATTCTATAAATTTTATAGTAAACTTAAGTACAAATTTTTAGTGATTAAGAGTGGTTCTAGAGTTAAGATCTTTAGTATAAAAGTATAGGAAGATGCTTTACTATTCAGAGTAGAAAAATTTGTATTTTTGAAACACTAAGGATCTCAAATTTACACATTAAGAAGAATTTGAGACTCTATGAAAATTCGTTTTTATTCTAATAAACATTATCAAGTAAGGAAATGTGAGAAATTTTTAACTTTAGGAAGAGAATAATGAGGTTCAAAATCTTTAAAGGCTATCTAGATATATTAATCCTCACATAAGAAAAAGGGATTGAAAATGATCCTGAAAAAAAAAAGGAAAAGCAAAATAAAAAAAATAAAAAAAAAGAAAAATATGTGAGGAGAAGCTCGATGAAATGTCTAATTAGAAATTGGCTTCACTTGAATTATCTTAAATGAAAAAACTTATTTAGACTTTTAAGCATATTCTTAATTTTAAATTTACTAGTCAAATCTTTACCAATAGAGTTCTCATGGAATTCTATCTTTTAATTCTTCTAAGATTCCCAAGTCTGAGAAATTAAAATTAATTTTGAAATGAATAGAAAATCAAACTTCCTCACTTAAGTACTAGATGCTCTTACACCCTAGTTCTATTCAAAGTTATTGAAAATTCTGCTAATGTTTAGCTATCATATTTATGGGGAAAAAGTGTAGTAATCTTTAATGAAACCTAATGCCTTAAGTTAAAGAATTTGTTTTGCAAAATAGATCAGTTACTTGAGGACAAGTAACATCTAAATTTGGGGGAATTGACACACTTTAAAATGTTTAATTTTTATATATACATTTTATGCTCACTTTTAAGGATATTGGGCTTTAATGGATAGTATGTTATGTTTTTTTATTTTATTTTATTTTAGGTACAAGAGATAGAGTTTAAAAGCATAATGAACAAAAACGGAGCAAAATAGGGTCAAAAGGAGCAAAAGAGCAAAAAGTGAAAAGGCTCCTAGACGTCAGGATCTGGCGTGTCAGTGCCAGGTAGTTAAAACGGGCTTCTAGAAGGTTGGTGCCTAGACACCACAGTTAGGCGCTTAGACGCCACAGTTAGGCGCCTAGGCCCCATATTCAATTTTGATTCTATGTAATGAATTTGGATGAATTTTGAAGGGGTTCTTGAAGTGACTCTTGTTGATTTTATTAGCTTTATTTAAAGAAGGCATTGGCTGGTCAAAAGAAAGCTTTGGAGGAGGGGCTTGGAGAAGAGCTATTGGAGAGAAAGTGTGAGTGTGGCTTGAGTGTGTTTGTGAGAGAGTGTGTTGGTGAGAGTCTTTTTAGTATGTGTTTTAATGTGTTTACTGGAGTAAGAAGTCATCAAAAAAACTTCAAAGAACTTGCTTGCGGAGAAATTTCAGATAAGTACTATGTGTTTTTGTTTAAGTTTTGTTTAACTGTGTAAACTTAGATTTTCATATTAATCATGTTTTATTGTGTTATCCTCATGATGTATGAGTAGTTTTCTTTATATTTCGCCCTGCATTAAGAAATAATCATGTTTAAGATTAGAGTCGTTTAAAATTTCTCTTATTCCATACTTGTGAGGATTCATTACTTCGTACTTAATTTACATCTTCAATCTAGCCAATTGGAATGTTAAAATTTGTTGTGAATCCATAATGACTCGAGGGGGTTATGTGATCCTTAACTAGTAAGAATCACATTAATCTAGTCGGTGATAAGGTAGCCTGTTGGTTAGTGTAAATAAATAGGGAGATAAGTTTTGATGGGTGTAAATTGGTGGTTCTAGGGTGACAGCTCAGAACCTTAACCAATTTGATTTAGAGTTTGGAAATTAAGGCTAGGGTATTCTAAAATAGTGGAGTCAGTGGGTAATCTAGAAGTGATAAGCTAGAACCTACCTAGCATAACCAATGATTTAGGAACTTAACTCTTGGTTAGCTAATGTTTTTTAAGCACTCAGAAAAGGTTAAAAAATATGTATGCTCATATTTGACACAAAACTACATTTAAACTTTAAACATTTGATTCTACACTAATTATGATATCTTTGCAAAGGAAAAGATTTTTCACATAATTTAAACTCTTCTTCATAAAATTAGTTTAGAAACTCTGCATTTTCTCTTAGCATTGAAATAGAATTAGTAGGAATTTAGTAACTTTGTTTTACACATAAACTTGCTACCATATTTTCTAGATAATTTTCTAGAGTTTAAATAAAGTTTTACTAAGTCCATAAAAAGAATTTTGGATAAAAAGAATTTCACCTTACTTGTGGGATTGATACTGAGGTTTTAAAAGAAAATCTTATATTATTTGAAACGATATGTATGCTCACATAGTACCCCTAGTATGTAAATTATTAATCAAATTCTAAATTTTTATAACATATCCATTGTGCACACTAGATGATAAAATAAATTGGGTCAAGTTTTTTGTCATCTTTTTGGAAACTAAATAACTTTGTAATTGCGGGGAGGGTCATAAAAGTAGTAGCATAAGTAGATGACCTCCTCTTCCCTCCATGGTATGTGATCTTTACTCTCTCCATAACATGGGGTCTATGAGGTGGCTGGCCACTTGTACCAAATGTGGCCATTTGCAGACAAAGGAATGAAATTAACAAGATTATTATTGACACAAAAAAAAACTCATAAGTAGAAAGAAACATTGTAATAAAGGTAAAATGCAAGTAGCAGCTATGATTAAGAATATGAAAAGAAAGAGTAAACAACTATACGTCAACATAATAATAGTAAAATAAAAAAAGTAGCAATAGTAGCCACTAATCTAAAATTACATACGTACTTTATTAAGTTTCAACATAATAACTTATCATCAAAGATGAACCTAAAATTTCTTCTTCTCATCGTCTTCCTTATCCATAACATGAGGAACCTCTTCAAAAATAATCGTAGTATCCTCTATTGCAAACATTTCATCATTTGTGTCACTCTTAATATGAAAATCTGACATAACTTCCTTCTATTGAATTGGTTCCATAGTATTATGTTGCTCAATAGTTTTACTTGGTTGATTCATCATAAACACAACCCAATCATCTTTATCCTTACTCTACCAGGGTGTTGAAAATAATAAACTTATGTAGCTTGAAAAAATAGATCAATTTTCACATATCGTATGTTCAGTTTGACTATAGTGATATCATAAGGCGTAAGTGTTCGGGTTCCTTAATTCAAAACATGATCGAACCATTAATAGTTGAACAATTATAGAATGTAGCTGACATTACCAGGATATTGCAATTGAATGACTTTGTTGAGTATGCCATAATAGCTAATCTTGCACTCTGTGTATGTGTTTCCCTTAACAACAAATCCACATTTTTATGCCTTCTTCTCTTCATACTAGGAATTCGTATGGAATCTATAATTGTTTATGTTAAATATCTATCACATAGTAACATTATGATTCAGTCTCAGGAAAGATCTAGTAATTTATTTATATGTGATTTTGTTGGTTGTAATGTGAACCTATAACAAATTGTGAGGTACTATTACTGTACTTTAAATGTGGTGACTATATTACAAACATGTGATTTGAAGAGTTGCTTCTATGTATTTATAATTTAAAATAAGTTAGTAATTCTACTTCACATTCCTGCTTATCAAAAACTCATCTTTAATGTCTAAGATGTTGATAAGCAATCTGCTCAAAACATTGTTATTTGTATTTTAAATAAGTTAGTATATAAATAACACTCTAAAAAATAAGTGATATATTGAGTTTTGGGCCCGTTAATATTACTGTATAAATGGTCAGATATCGTCACAGTTGATCAGGACATATAATTTGGCTGCCCATATCCCTTTATCGCTTAGATATTGTGTATCATGCATCCCTGATAACTCACTTGATATTCGATATATAGAAAATTCTGGCTGTGAAGGCATAGCACCTACAATATAATCTATTTGATGGACTTGCTCAAAATAATATGAGAAGAAATTTATCGTCTCCTGCAACAGGCATGCTTCGTAAATTGATTCCTCGAGATGTGTTTTATTCTTAACCATTTTTTTATTTTATTTAAAAATCTTTAGCACTGAGATATTTTACATTGAATACGGTGGTCATTTAGTATAGAATAAAATGGTACTCACAATTTATGCACAAGGAAGAAATACTTCTCGAATGGATTCATCAATTTGGACTGCACTAGACTCCTTAATATAGCCTCAAAACATAGATGTATAGGTAGGTGCTCCATTGAGTCAAATAAATAAGGAGTAAACATCCACTTAAGCTTACATAGTAATAGGGGAGTACTTGCATCAAGATGTCTCAATGAGCAACATTCAATGCCCTTGTATACAACTCTCTAAAGAATATATTGACTTTCAATCAAGGGATCAAGCACTAGCTTTGCCAGTGCATTAAATGCCAAAGTAATAAGCATTGGATAGATATATGACGGTCGTGGCTCTTCATGCCAAATACCTTACTCGTTCATAAGACAAAAGAATGACTCAAATTTGAAGCACAACCACTAGGTACCTTCAGAAAATACCCACTAAAATATTATCCTCCATTGATCTGCTGTTAAATAATATGAAGCATTGGGTTTTATTAATTTACCTCCATTGGTATTTTGAAGTTCTAAGATCCTCCTTTTACAACACTCATTAGGTTCAATCTAGCTTTCACATTATCTTTTGCTTAACCCTTCATATTCATTGCAACATTGTAGAAGTTATCAAAAAAATTCTTCTCAATGTTCATAACATTGATATTATGTTTAATTAGACTCGTATTCTAGTATGGAAGATCCTAGAATATAATAGGCTTAGTACAGTTGTGTGTGAAACTGAAATCAAGAAGATGAGCTGAAAATTTTGTTTTGTAGCAATGTGATACATAATCACTCCCATCTTCCATAACATTTAATGCTCTTCAATCAAAGGATATTAGTAAGCATAGATTTTCTTCTTTGGGCTATATAGGTATGGTAGGATCAACATCAGAAATATGACAAAGTCATGCACATATTAGAGGGCAAATTGTACGACGTAATGGTCACTGGTCAGCATGAGTATCAGGTTGTGGTGTACAATTAAAGCCATATGCACATAACACGAGTCTGATATACTGTGCTTCAGGTCTAAATCTTTGGTAAGTACGATCAAAATGTCTCCAAACGTTATCACGTGATGGATAACTCCTCGGGTTAGCATTAATTGATAGAATATTGTGCTAAGTCATGTGAGGGGTTATAAATATGGAAGCAAACAATCTCTATAGTCAGATTATGAGTACAAAATAAAAGAGACGCTTGTATGGAGTATTTTTCTAATTTTTACTCTTTTGTCTCCTTTGATTAAATCTATCTCCACCATAAAATAGGTAATTCATCTTGATCGCATCGATCTTGTAATATATCATGTAGCCATTAACACAGCAATCGATCTTCTAACATTCTAATTCTCACTTTAAAACCAACTTGTTAGTTATATACAGGTCATCTGACACTAAATTCCCTAAGGGTTCATCTCTTTTAATAATGTTGTCACCTAATTGAATGCTTCTCTAGGCATGTTAAAATAAGAATTGATGGTCAACATTCTCACCGCCACTGATAACTTTATATGTGTAGTGCAAACATCTCATAATGATTGTTTTCCAGCATTCAACAAGTCATAAAATGATTGTATGACATTGATCAGTGTTTCAGGTTTGAGCTGAACGCTCTCAGCAAATTGATCTCTTTGAGCATCATGAACCATTTTTTCATGTGTCAGGATCAAATTCCTCTGCAGAAGGGGCATAACTTGTCAAGGAACCTCCTTGCTTGAATTGAACATCAAGTTCTTGCTCACTATGTGCAATTTAATAGAAATAATTATGTTTGAATCTCTTGTGGTAAGGATTTAACTTAACCTCTTAGGGGGGTAGAAAAGATTGATTTTCTTGCTTCGCATAAGGACACCAAAACTTTCTTTCAGAATGATGGATGAGCAGTTGTGATTCCACCTGCAAAAATTCCTCAACGCCATTCAAGAACTCATTTGTGAGTCCTTTGCATTCGTGATATAATTTGCTATGTATTCAAGCTCTCAAATTTTAAATATCCATCTACAACATAGATGTAGCTTTACAGATCAGTGCAACTATTCCTGAAAATAAAAATTAGCAATGCTGGTCAATATTTGAAGTCGACATTACCTGTTCAAGCAGACCTCTGCCCTTTTTATCGTAAATCAAACTTAAAACATTTACTCTCCTAACCTAGTCTCCCAACCGGAATATCAGATAATTGATGTTTAATGTGACCAGATCATCTAAGACGACTTTCTCTAATATTCTCCGCCACTGAAGCTACAACAACTCTATCACAGATATATTCATTTCTCATTTTGTCTCTAAGTGTCAAGCCACTCATCTACCTAAGCGTTCTCATCTCAACAACACTGAAATTTTCTTTATGCTTCTCTTTTTAAGACCAAAATTATTATGAATGAGAACAAATTAAAAGCATATTCAAAAGTTTTGAATGATTCAAAGTACCTACAATAACCACTCTCCAGGTAAAAGTAATTAAAAACAATGACATCTATAGTAGAAAGAGAGTATGTGGCCTCTCTTTATATAAATTTAAGAAATTAGTTACCCTCACCTCCATCAACAACCTCAGCACAAAGAAATTAACATAAAGCTTTGCATAAAGATGATAATTGGCTAGTGGTATAGCAATAGAAGATCAATATCTGTGCTCGCCTTGGCTGGTCTGAGGTTAGAGCATAGCATTGTGGAGTTCAATATTGCAGAGTTAATGTATGTGATGCAAGCATTGTTAAAACTACCACAAAGGAGAATTCTAATAGGGCGAAATAATTAATCTGAATTACCAAGGAAATAATATACCGTTGGGCTTGATTGTACATTTAAACTATGCATAAATGTTAATCTTAAAATAAACAGCGTCATATATATGAAAATAGCCCACAACAACAGATATCAGCATAAAGTTATTAAAAATATATATTATAACAGAATGAATCTTGCCATTTTATAATCTATAATGAAATTAACAGATCAAACTTCTCATTTTGCTAAAAACCATCATTCTTATTTTTTTATGACAAGAAAATATATACACTTTCGAGAAAAGCTTGCAACCTGAAAAATCCAAAATCAAAAAAGGGAAAAATAGAGCGAAGAGCACAAAACCTTTTTCTTAATCGGTCACTACATGGAGATCAAGCGGCTACGGGCTAGGGTAAGGCTACCGATGATGGTGGCGGGGAGGTAACGTGTTCCGGCGACGGCGACAGGAGAGTTTACAGCCGCCGCCGACGGCGCGAGATGGGAAGAGCTTTGGTGTCGTGGGAAAGAGGAATAGAGCTGCGAGCATTTCGGGGGCTCGCAAAGAAGAAAAATGAAATGGAGTTGAGATGGGTTTTTTAAGTCTACTACATCAAATTTTTCCTCTACTTTACATCGTATATTTTCGACTGTATTGCTGCAACTCGTGTAAATTTTGTCTTCGTTGAATAGTCTATTGCTTCAAATAATCAGAGGCCAATCCGACTTAAATTCCTACGCAAATAACGTCTATTAGATTACACCGCATAGCAGCCACAAAATTCAACATAAATAAATGCCTCAAAAAATTCCGACGTAAAACTAGGATGCTATTTTGAACTTCTCCATGTAATACTGAAGGGCTGATCAAAAGTTTCGTTACCTCTTCACTCCTCAAAATCTGCTTCTGAGAAATCACATCGCAGTCACAGTCAGCTTTTTGGAATTAATGGGAATAATGAGGCCACTAAAAGATAAAGGAGAGGGAACAAAGAGAAAATATAAGTGATTTTAGGTGCTTTATACGCAAATTTAAAGGTTTAGGTGTGATTTATGTAAGTAGATATATTTTGAGTGCTATGTATGTAAATCCCCTTAAATGAAATGTGGATTTTAGGATTTTAAAATCATGCCAATGCTTTAATTAAAGTACATCAGATATCTAAAATTACAAAAAATTAATGCTCATTAGTATTACAAATACATTCAAAATCATTTTTAGGGAAATAACATACATTCCACTCAATTCTATATATATATTTATTTTATTATTTTTTTATTTTTTTTTTATTATTTTTTTATTTTTTTGGTATAAAGAGCTACATGTGGCTCCCTACAAGTTGATTAAACAAAAGAAAATTACAAAAGAGAGGCTACCAAGAAGAACCTTTGCTAACAAAATAAAAGTACATATGGGTTCCTCTTCCAAAAGAAACAAAGCAATTAAGTGCAGAAAAAAGGGACTATCCTAAGATATAAGGCATTAAAATTATATATAATATAATTATATATATATATATATATATATTAAAATTTAGGTGTTAGATATTTAAATACTTCAGAATTATGGGGTACGTATGTAAATGCCTCCTATTTTTAATGCCTTTGCAAAAATAGTCCCCATTAATTCTAGAAAAAGATATGAGAAAATTTATCATTATTTGAAGCTTAACCAGGCGTACAAACTTTATTTGCCTTTTTATTTAATTACGAAACCTTTGAATCGATCCCTGTTTGAAGAACAATAATAACGTTGTTATTGTCAATAAATTGCTTTGTACATTTGCACTCATTATTCTGATGTTTACGGAATGGCTAGGCTTGCACTATAGCATATTACTTTATTCTACTTAGCTTTCAATGCAAATTAGTGATGTTTTTAAAATATGAACAAAATAAAGCATAAAATGGACGAGTAATCATATGTCCCTCACTGAAAAAATAGTCTAGCAATCAATGAAAATGACAATAAATTATCACTTAATTTATGCTTACGTTTAAAACAATTAAATTGTGACAACATTTTATGGTTGTTAGAAAGGTTTAATAGTTAGAATTATAGCTGCTATTAAGATGCGTTTATTACTTTTAATACTTTTTAAATTTTTAGAGGTTTCGGAGCCAGGTAGTTGCATCATTAAATTTCGATATCCGTGTGCTAACCTAATTGTACCTCCTATGATAGTAGTAAATTTAAATAATTTGGGGTGGGAGGCCCACAGAGTTTTATATATATTCACATCTCTAAATAGAGCAGACCAATAAAATCTAGACTGTAAAATCTTAAAAATAGTTCTAACAACTATAGAATGTCTCCTAAATTCTGAATCGTGACATTTCTTAGTAATTTCAAGGGTTACTTCAAAGGGTACACGTCATCTAATTACCTGATCTTTACACTTTATATACAAATATGAGTCATCCCAAAAGTAAAATCTGGCGTCTTAGAAAATATTTTTTCATTGATGTTATGTTAATCCATAGGGCATGATATCACTAAAAATTCAATTTACTATGTCATCATACCACGAAATGTGCCACTTAGTAATAGCAAACAATTGCTCATTAAGAAATTTTTCATTAATTTCATCTTCATAAATAAATGAATCTCTCTGATCCAATCTTGATAAAAGGTCCATAATTTGATTATCAGAAACACTCATATCCAATACTTTGATATCAAATTCTTGCATCAAAATAACCCATCTAACCAATCTTGATTCACCATCACTTTTTTGACATAAGATAACTAATAGCAGAATGATGGGTATAAGCAGTAAATTTTGTTCCATTCAAATAAAATCAAAGATTATCAAAAACATACATTATAATCAATAACTCTTTCTCAGTAGTTATATAATTAATTTGAGCTTCATTAAGAGTTTTACTAACATAGTATACAACTCTAAACATCTTATCGTGTTATTGTCCTGATTTTGCCCTGATAGTAGAGTCACTTGCATCACACATTAGCTCAAATGGTCTCCCCCAATTTGGTGAGATTATAATAAGAGCAGTGAATAATTTTTCTTTGAAAAAATTAAAGGCATTTAGGCATTCATGGTTAAATTTGAATAGAAAATTTTTTTATAAGAGATTGCATAGAGGTTTGGCAATTTTAGAAAAATCTTTAATATATCATTTATAGAATCCAACATGTCTCATAGAACTTCTAACTCTCATCACTATGGTAGGAGGAGATAGTTTCTCAATAACTTGAATCTTTGTTGGGTCTATTTTCATGCCTCTTTTAGATACTTTGTCCTAATATAAAAATACCTCTAGAAACCTTTAATTGACACTTCTCCCAATTTAGAACAATGTTGGTTTCTTAATAATGTTTAAAAACTTCCGCCAAATGCTCTAAACAAGAATCAAATGAAGGTCCAATGCTGAAAAGTCATCCATAAACACTTCAATTTCTTTCTCACTTTGGTCACAAAAAATAAATATCATATATTTTTTAAAAGTAGCTGGTGTGCTACATAACTCAAAAGGTATTCTTCGAAAAGCAAAAGTCACATAAGGACTTGTGAATGTCGTCTTATCTTGATCATCAAAGGCAATAATTATCTGATGATACCTAAAATATCCATCTAAATAGCAAAAATATGGATGTTCTACTAGTCTATCCAACATTTGATTCATGAAAGGTAACGGAGAGTGATATTTCCTAGTGGCATGATTTAATTTTCTATAGTCAATAAATAAATCACCACTCAATGACATGTCTAGTTGGAATTAATTTATTTTGTTCACTTACAATCACTGTAACTCCCCTTTTTTTAGGAATACAATGAATAGAATTAACCAAAACACTACTTGATATAGGGTAGATATTACATGCATCTAGTCACTTCAATGTTTTATTTTTAACTAGTCCTTTCATAATTGGATTTAATCTCCTTTGATGATCTACCTGGGCCTTATGATTATCTTCCATCAAGATTATATGCATACACCATCGTCCGTTGGAGCGTCGTTTCGTCCATCTTCGTCAATTCCCATTGTCATGTCATTGGTTTAGTGTTGTTGTTTAAAAGGAGTCATCACTCTGTTTATCTATTTTATTTCCCTAATCTCCAAGTAACTTATTAACAAGCCTGGAGAGGTAATCAAAAGTAATTATGAAAATAGTAGGGGAAACAGGATCCCCTGCTTGATGCCTTTATATGCAAAAAAGAAACCATGAGCTTTACCATTAATAAGCACACTATAATGGTTTTTTTTTAACCATCTTCTGATAAGTAAGTAGAGTTCCTGATGAAATCCTTTAGCCTGCAAAATATTAAGAATAAAATTTCAGCTAATGGCATCAAAAGCCTTTTTGATGTCAAGTTTAAAAACCATACATCCCCCTCGACATTTTTTATCAAAGTATTCAATCATTTCCTGTGCTAGGAGGATGTTATAAGTAAACTCGATGCCCTTAAAAAAAGCATATTGATGTGGAGAGATAATCTTAGGGATATGTGGTTGTAGCCTATTCAAAATCAGCTTACTCTAGACTTTAAAAATAACCATGTTAAGAGATATAGGACAAAAATTATCCCAAGTAATCTTGTCATTACTCTTGGGGATGAGCACAATCAAGGTGGAGCTAAAATACTTAATTGGGTTATGCCCAAGTAATAAACTTTGAATAACAAGGATAACCTCCTTCATGATGATGTCCCAACAGTGCACATAGAAGGATGAAAAGAAACCATCAGGGCTCGGGGCTTTGTTAGGACAGATGGATTAAAAAGCAGAGAGAATTTCATTTTCATTAGGAGCTTGAGTTAAAGAGAGAGTGTTGATGTAACTTCCTTCATTAGCAAATAAAGTTTAATTAACAGGGGTAACCTGTAAAGTAGACTAATAAAAATCAATAATGTAAAGTACAACACTTTCACCAATATCCTCAATATTTGTTAAAGTTTCTTCATTAATAGTTCTCATCTTCATAATATTTTTTATGTTCCTTCTATATTTTAAAGTAGCATGAAAATAATATGTATTTCTATTACTAGCAATAAATCAGATATCATTTGCTTTATGTTGGAGGAGGCTTTCCTTCAATGTAATTTCATCCAAAAAAGATAGGTGTGCTTGGGCCATAGTTTCAACCAAAGCAAGTGAGCCAATATCTTGAGCCTCTAACTGATCCACTATTTGTTGAGCCTCCAAAACTTTGTTATGAACATTATAAAAAACCTGATGATTTCATTTTCTGAGATGAGCAACTAGTTTCTTATGCATTTGTCATAGAATAAACCAAGGTGTCCTAGCACCATCAAATTTCCAAGCTTGTTGGACTAGACTAAAAAAAGTATCATGAGAAGTCCAAATATTAAGAAATTTAAATATGTAAATAGTAGGTTTGACATTGCAAGCTAAAGTGAGTAGGATAGGGTTATGATCAGGGGATGCGTAGCTTAAGTGTTAGACCCGAATGATAGGATAATGATTTAAGAAACAATGTTTCCCAAGAAATGATCAAGCCTTTGTAAAAGTAAATATATTCTCCATGTAAAGGATGACCTAGAATAGCCTGGGTAAAAAAGACCAGCCCCTTCAACTGAGTTACAAAAACGATTTATGAGGGTAGTCTCGCATCTACCACACGCTTTTTTCTCAGTAGGCTTCATATCCATGTTGAAATAAATCCTATAGGTATGAGGATGATCTCAGTAGGCTTCATATCAAATTTTAATAGAACCTATAGTATGAAAATGATTTAAGTCCAATTTAGATAAGACTTAAGGTATGAGGATGATTTAGGTTCAATGTAGATAGAACCTAGTGTTTAAGATGGATTTAGTCCAATGTATGTAGGACTTAAGATGATTTAAGTTCAATTTAGATACAACCTAGCTTAAGATGGTTTAATTCCAACGTAGGTAGGACTTAAGGTTTAAGATTGTCTAAGTCCAATGTAGGTAGGACTTAAGGGGATTTCGGTTCAATGTAGGTAGAACCTAAAGTTTACGTTGGTTTAAGTCCAATGTAGGTAGGACTTTAAATCGATTTAGGTTCCATATGGATTGAACCCAAGGTCTGAAATAATTTTAAGTCCAATGTAGGTACGAATTAAAATTGATTTAAGTTCAATATGGATTGAATCTAAAGGTTTGATTTGATTCAGGTTCAAATTTAGTCGAACATAAGTGTTTGATTTGATTTAGGTTCAAGTTGAGTTGAACCTAAGGATTTGAGTTAACCTAGATTCAATTTGGGTTGAACCTAAGAATTTGAGTTGACTTAGATTCAAGTTGGGTTGAACCTAAGGGTTTGAGTTGGCTTAAGTCTAATGTAGTTAAGACTTAAGGTTTGATTAGATCTTATTTAGATTAGATCTAATTTGGTTTGAAATGTAATTAAACATAAAATGGGTAAGTTTAATTAGTTTTATTAGGTTTAATTAGAGTTAGACCTAATTGGGATTTGAGTTGAATCAAGCCTAATGTAAGTAAGGCTTAA
>JXCR01009540.1:66100-98017 GCA_002079205.1 Phalaenopsis hybrid cultivar | reverse complement strand
TCAACTTTTACTAACACATCTTCTATAACTCCCTTAAGATAAGTAACTGAACGATCCGCTAATTGAAGAGTTACAGAATTAGGTTAGACTTCTCCTAATCCTAATCTTTTGAAGATTGGTAGAGGCATAAGATTAATGCTGGCTCCCAAATCACATAAAGTACTTCCATAAAATTTTTCACCGATAGCACACGGTATAGTGAAACTACCTGGATATTTTAATTTTTCAGGAAGCTNTATCCACTTTCTCTTTTTCAGTTTTCATTTCTTTCTGCACTCTTGTTTCCAATTCTTTTCCACTTTGTAATTGTATTGGTTTTATCTGTTCTTTTCCTTGATCTTTAGGATTAGGTTCCACAGTACTAAGAAAAGTTCCCAATGTTTGGTTACTAAGCGCAGTAGTGATATGCCCTAATTGATTTTCAATATTCTTGATAGCAGTTCCTTAATTTTGTAATTGATTTTCTTAAATTTGTATTTCCTTGATTCTGCAATTATTGACCCATGTTTAATATCATCTCTTCCATAGACAACTCCTTTTCCTTAATTTGGGTGTTACTGTTAAATACTGGAGGATAAGAAGGTCTATAGTTAACATTTCCCTGGTTGGATGAATTTCCTAATGGGTTCATTGGGTTGTTCGAGGATAAGAAGGTCTATAGTTAACATTTCCTTGGTTGGATGAATTTTCTAATGGGTTCACTAGCTCTTCCTTAGATAACCTCTTTTCCTTAATTTGAGTGTTACTGTTAAATCCTGAAGGAAAAAAAGATCTATAGTTAACATTTCCTTGGTTGGATGAATTTCCTAATGGGTTCACTGGGTTGTTTGTCCTTCCATAGATAACTTCTTCTCCTTAATTTGAGTATTATATAAGAAGGTATAATTAACATTTTGGTTGGATGAATTTCCTAATGGGTTCACTGGGTTGTTTGCCCATTATTGATTTGTAGAAGAACAATATCAACTCTTCCATAGACAACTTCTTCTCCATAATTTGAGTGTTACTGTTCAATCCTAGAGGATAAGAAGGTCTATAGTTAGCATTTCCTTTGATATCTCCTTAATTTGAGTGTTGCTGTTAAATCCTAGAGGATAAGAAGCTCTATAGTTTATATTTCCTTGGTTGGAAATGGGTTTTGTTTGCCCATTGTTGATTTGTAGAAGAATTGTTATTCCAATTAAAATTTGGATGATTCTTCATTGCCCATTGTTGATTTGTAGAAGAATTGTTATTCCAATTAAAATTTGGATGATTCTTCCAAACTGGGTTACAATAGTTCCATTGTTGATTTGTAGAAGAATTGTTATTCCAATTAAAATTAGGATGATTCTTCCAACCTGGCTTATAATAGTTCAAATAAGCGTTGTTGGNGAAGAATAATTCATCCCATAATGATCTAATTTCTTTGATATTGTAGCAATCTACGAAGCTAACATAGATATTTCATCATNCATTCCATAATGATCTAATTTCTTTGATATTGCAGCAATCTGTGAAGCTAACATAAATATTGCATCAAAATCGTGGATATTAGCTACTCTTTTAGGATTTACCCTTTCAGAGGGCCATTGAAAATTGTTGGTAGCCATCTCTTCTATTAATGAATAAGTCTCATCAAAATGTTTTGATATTAAAGAACCACCAGCCGCAATATCTATAATCGATCTAAGTGATTCCACTAACCCATTATAAAAAGTTTGAATTATCAACTAATCTGGTAATGAATGATGAGGGCACTCTCTAAGAAGATATTTAAATCTCTCCCAAGCTTCATATATTGACTCTCCATCAATATGACAAAACGATGTTATGTCATTTCTAAGTTTAGCAGTTTTGGATGGAGGAAAACATTTGGATAGAAATTTCTGTGAAAGTTCTCCCTCAGTTCTAATAGATACAGGTGCTAAAAAATTTAACCACATCTTAGCCTTATCCCTAAGTGAAAAAAGAAAAAGTCTAAGTCTAACAACATCATTTGAAACTCTGTCATATTTAAAAGTAGCACAAAGTTCTAAAAAACTTGCGAGGTGTAAATCAGGATCTTCATTTGGTGTACCTCTGAATTGATTATTTTGTATTAATAGCAGGTTTAAGCTCAAATGAATTAGCAGCTACATCAGGATTTTGGATAGATAAGTGAGTTTCATCTGCTGTAGGATTTGCATAATCTCGTAGAGGTCTAGGTTGGTGTTCATTTTATATTCCTTGATTTTTCACATTATTTTTCATTGTGTCAGGATTTCTAAGTTTTCTTCTTAGTTTTCTAATTCTTCTAACAGCGCGTTCTAATTCTGAATCATAGGGTATAAGATTTTGAGGTCCAAATTTACGAATATCAATGAAATCAGTACACAAAAAAACAGTTAACTAAATATGAAAATAAGTTGCAATTCCAGTAAAAGTTTTCTAATAGTCCCAATTTGTCCATTACTCTAATTATGATTCTTGTTTACTCCCCGACAACGGCGCCAAAAACTTGACAGTGACTTATATATGCTTAAAAATACAAGAATTTGATACTGCTGCTAGAAGATTTAATTCCATGACAACGACGCCAAAAACTTGATAGTATGCTTAAAAATACAAGAATTTGATACTGTTGCTAGAAGATTTAAGTCCCCGGCAACGGCGCCAAAAACTTGACAAAGGTTATAGATTTGATAAAAATGTGTATAAAATATTCAATAATTGCAAAGTCACACTTATCAATGCAAGTATACGTATCGCTCAAGTAATACAGGGCTCTAATAGAGTCCTGGATATCGATCCTTTATCAATGCAAGTATACGTTATAGATTTGATAAAGATGTATATAAAATATTCAATAATTGCAAAGTCACACTTATCAATGCAAGTATACATATCGCTTAAGTAATACAAGGCTCTAATGGAGTCCTGCATATCGATCCCACAGGGAGTAATATTAGAGGCTACGAACTAAATTTTAGAAAATCAATACTTAATCACAACAATATAGAGTTCAATTTTGGCTTATCTGTCACTAATAGGCAATTGAAATAAATATGTAATTTTAATAACTCTTAAATAACTCTTATATGTCACTAATAGGCAATTGAAATAAATATGTAATTTTAATAACTCTTAAATAACTAAATTATACTAATAAAGTTTCTAATGTGAAATTTATTATATAAGAAAGCATCTTTTTCCTTGTCAAGAAATTAAAGTGAATGAATAAAGTAAATTAGTTCAAATTGGATTGTGCCAAATAGGAGCATACCTATTCCTTACCCTTTGGTCTAGGCATAACGAACGTTGACTAATCCTATGCTTGTTTACTGAATCTGCGGCTAGGCTGGGAGGATACCAGCTGTCACTTTGGAGCTCCCACGTTCCCCTCGCCTGAGGGCTAACATCTACACTTCAGCACTCAAACGATAGGAGNTAAGGTCCAACCAAAAGCTTTCTTATATCTTTTTAATGTATCCAAAAGTATTTTCTCTTGCAAATCATTTAATTTTGAAGATATAATAACAGATAGTGTAGATGAGTTTCCAAGAAACACATACTTCAAGTGGTTAGACAATATTATCAACTCAAGTTCACGTGGTTTTATAATTGATGGAACTGAATTCTTATCAGCATTTCCTTTAATATCCAGCATCTCAAATATTTTCTGAACATAATCTAATTCTTCATTTTCTATTTTGTCCAAAATAATTTCATCTTTGTCTTCAAATTGTTCTTTCTCTTCAAAATGTTCTTAAAATGCTTGTTCAATAAATGTTCACTAATTTCCATGCAAGAACATTCATTATCAATTTCAACTACAGGGTATTTCATAGATTTCACCNCTCAAGGCTCAACCAATTCAAATCACCATTTCACAAAATCTCAAGATAAGGAGAAAGACAGAGAAAATTACTTAGAACTCATGGGGAAGAAACGAAAAAACTCGGAATTTATATATAAAAGCAAAGTCATTCAAACTACAATAAGTAAATACCACTTCTCTAATTCCTCCCCAAGCAAACTCCTCGAAGTTCCTCTGAATCTCTTCCTTTCTTTACAGTAAACAGAATTCTTCTTCGAAGCGGCAAGGAGGAAGAAATCTCTCACTTTCCCTCCACTCTTATAATCTCTCAAAGAATTCCTCACAATCTAACCCTAAATTAAACTCTCTACACTCTACACACCCTCTAATTTTTGGCCAAAAGTTTCTCTTAAAGTTGTAGAAGAGTTTTCCAAAGAGTTTCCTAAGCATCCCCTAAAAAATTGTCCAAATTCAATGCACCTGTTGAGATAACGCTGATCTGACCATCGGCGGCCTCGAGGGCGCCGTCGGCGGCCTTCTGGGATATTTGATTCTGAACTCTTGGGAAAAACCCGCCGTCGGTACTGTTGGGCTCACCGTCGGTGCCCTAGTTCAAATCTTCATATTTTTTTCCTTTTCGCTCCAAATTTTCTCCTTTTTGCATCTTTTTGCTCCAATAACCATAATTCAACATACCTGCAATAAAACATCAGAAATACCTTTCTTTAAAGTGCAATATCATCAAAAGCGGTGTAAAATAGATATGAAAATCTCAACATATTTTCCTTTGGTCAGACACTGATAAGGTTTTGGAGTCTTAGTTCATGCATGCGCCATCGACGTCATTGCTGGCGTTGTCGGCGCTTAGTATTTTTTCTAAAATGTCATTTTGACTCGAAATTCCATCCTTTTGCTTTTTTTTTTGCTTCAAGTCCTAAAAATCATCAACCTGCAATAAAACATAAAAAAATATCTTTTTTTAAAGCGCAATATCACCAAAAATGAGTATAAAATATAGGTATAAAAATGCATATATTTTTTGTGCATCTGTTGCTAACAAGAGTTCTCCAATTTAAATGAGTTTAATTTCTCGTTTAGACTAAGTAAACTCAAAATAAAATATTGATGTTGGGATGATGGAATTGTGAGTTCTTAACCGGTGTCGCTCAGCTTAAATTAAAATTCCTCTAAACCATCGAGATGAGGAGCTTGGAGCAGACTCCATGGGCAGCGTGACATCTTTAGAAGAGCAATCGGGGTCGTCATCATCAAATCTCTTCTTAACTTAAATTTTGAGCCATAAGACTTTAAGGTAGTTCATTTAGCATGACGTAAATCATCAACTTATCTTTAGGCTTTTTCACAATTCTATTGTGCAATGTAAGTCCTAACTCTCTTTAAGTTTTTAAGGTTGTCATTCAATATGATGTAAACCCTTCTATCTTTTTAGGCTATTTGCATGATCAGGATCATGTAATTATTAACTATAAATAATAAAATTGGCAGGATAAAACATTGAATAATATTATTTCCAAAATTAAAGCCAAACAATATGATAGTTCGGGAACTCACCGAGGTTTTACTTATGATCTATGACCTCTCCTACCTTTCTTTCGTTGGATTCTGAAAATAATTGTTCCTATTTGGTTCTTTCCCACTTGACTTTTCCATGAGTGACCTTGAAAACCCTAAACATTGAATTCATGAAGATAAATACCTCTGATCTAAATCAAGAGTATTTCTTAAATGACTTCAGTCACATAAGTGTAATTAACTATAGGGGCCTTATAGAAAACTAAAGTACCCAAATAATATAAACCCTATCTAGTCATTATATTAGATAAACGAACTTGTAAATCAACATAAAAGGTTCAAAGACTAGAACATATGTCATAAATTCTTTAATTTATCTAATCAAGCCTCGCTATCGAGTAATGTCTTTATTACTCGGGATAGGTGCATCGTTTGCGGTGTTATGCTCGATTGTTTAAACTATTAAATGTATGGGATCAATTTGATCTCATATTTTCCAAAACTAAAATACTATTTTCAAAATAAAAATTACATATCTCTATTAAATTAAATATATTTTGAAAGCAATCAACAAATTCAAATCTGGTGACTGAAAATTTCTGGCAACTCTGCTAGGGATTAACACTTCTCTCTATTATGATCAGAAGGTTTTCTCCTTCATACATTGATAATGTGTTAATGTATCTCATGGTCCAAATCGTCATTCTTCTGTTGGCATGGTTTGCTCATTTCTTTCTTGGGCAAGCACGATCAACATTTCTTCGATTCCAAGAATGTCTGTTTAACCATCCTTAAACAGAGGGGTTCAGAAATCTTTAAGTCTTGTGTGGGTTCGGACCCCCAATGGGTGTGTAAGCGAGGTGCATTGTGAAGTCAACTTTGCAGTAGGTCCTGAATTTCACTTTTACTCCATGCATCTTGGGTTTGACTTGCTAATATCAAGTTCAACCTAGTCTTTACTTTTTTACTTTCCATTTAAACACCAAAATTAAGTGAAATTCTTTAAACTGTAACATTAATAAAATATAAAAGACACAATCTAATAAATATTAAAATATTAGAACAAAATAAAATAATACAAAAATAATATACATAAATTAAACTCAAAACAACAAAATATGTAAAGGAAAATTGCCAGTTCACAGGACAATCTTTGCTAATTTTGGTGTTTTCACTAGAATTGTGATGTATAGTCCAATACTAATTCTCAAAGCTCCTCAACTAACAACTGCGATGGTGTCACCAATGTTGATCTTTTCATTCAATAGAAATCTGCCCATAACAAAGCTGCACTCCACCAGAGAGCGATGATAAAGTTTGGTACTGGATTTGCTATTGCCACTGGATTTTCCATCACTGCACCAACTGTTACATCTATTAAAGTAAAGGAAATTCTGTATGAGGAAGATTTTGATGATGTGTTTGCTCATGTCCAGTTAGTGTTTAAGATTGGGTCTATCTCCAGAAATGTGCCTTTGACTAGTACACAGAGAAGAAATTTTAGCAAAAAAAAAATTTAAATGCATTAAAAGCCAAGACTGCAAGACTGGCTCTCGTCAAGAAAACTCCTGGGTCGGAGGAATACAAGGAGCTTGTTACCTAACCTTTCCTCAGCAGGAGCAGGTTTCACCTATTGTCCACCTCTACTAGGGAGGAGAGCTTTATAGGATTGCCACCATGCTACCGCAGCCACATGATTGCAAGAAGGAAGGGGAGAGGCCCACACCTCTCACTCCAGTCTGTTTGGTTTTTGAGAAGCTAGCAGGGAAATAACAGTGTTCCATTGTCGAGCTTTTTAAAAAGATGGGATATGTCGTATCCCTACAAATGAAGGATGTAATCTTGAGAAAGGATAATCCCCCCTAAGTTACAAAGATCACAAAAGACACCACTATCAAATTTTGCTTGGGAGACCGTATCAATACCACCTACATCATTGTGGATACTACTACCGTTAATTGGAGACCTACAGAGTGTAGATCAACTAAGTCTCGCTTGGGTGCAAGAGTTTTTCTTGTTGTTACTAGTGAAGAATCTCCAAGAAGGAGTAATAGAAAAAGATCATTTACTACCATATTGGGTTCATACGTTAGAGAGCACACTTCCATTTGACATGCTGATGTCACTACTGAGACAAACTGTCTCAAAGCATCAGTGCCAGTAAAGAAAGTTTGGGTACCTAAGGTCACTGGACCAGTATGTCTTAAAGGAGCGAGAGAGGGTTATCTGGAAATGGATTGTAAGTCTATTAATCTAACTGTCACCATCACATCTACTCTAAAGATTATTACAAAAATGAAGGAAATTTAGGAAATGTTGATAGATCTCAAGGTAAACAAATAAAAGGAACTTAATGCTAAGCTGGGAAAACTTAAAGTTGAGATCACAGAGTTAGCCTAAGAAAGTGGAATGGATTTCAATGAGGAAGACTACAATTTGTCAGATTATATGGAAGAGGAATTTGCTGTAATCAACATTGTTGAGACCCTAGCTACATCATCTACGCACGATGCTCCACCTTCCACTGAGGAGAATGCTGTGGATGAATTGTTAAGGGCATACAACAAAGGGATAAGTAGATTAGTCAGCTTGAGAAGAAAGTGGAAGAGATGTGGACTACCATAATCACCATTCATGGACAGTCAAAATCATAACAAGTGGCATCACCAGAGGTAAACCAGCAGGAGATCATACATATTACAAAGAAAAGGAAAAATGTTGCTTTCGCCAACATAGTTGAACCACCAAAGAAAGATTTGACTCAAAAAATGGTGCAAAAAAGTGATTTCAAGCAATTGGTCAAGAAATAGGTAAAGGAGGCCTTAGACCAATCGAAAGGGGGCACATCGATTTCAAAGAGTATACCATATCCAGAGGAATTTCATGCTGTCCCTTACCTAAAAGGTTTCATTCCACCGACCTTTAAGACTTTCAATGGAACGGGCAACCCCTGATAGCACGTTTCACATTTCCGAGCAAATTGTTACAATGTAGGGGGGGAATGAGGCACTACATTTTCATTTGGTTACGAGCAACCTTTCAAGGATCACATTTTATTGGTATGCAAAGTTAACCAATGGATCAGTCAAGAAATTTGCAAAATTAGAAAATATGTTTATAAAGAGATTCAATGGAGCTCAGCACCAAGTCACCATAGGAGATCTCGTGGTGGAGCAACAGAAGACCAATGAGACCTTGGTGGATTAAATTTTGAGGCGAAGGAACTTAAGCATGAAGTGTGAGCCTTAACTACAAGAACAACACATGATCGAGATCCTACTCAAGAGTATCCATGGTCTGATGGCTTTCATGCTTAAGGACTTATGATTAAGTTGTTTGAGAAGTTACTTAGCAAGACTAGCAGTTTAAAAGAGAAAGTTAAGCAAATAGAGTCTTTAAAAAAGCATGAAAAGCCCATAATAGTTAAAGCATCTAAAAAGAAGTTTGAGATAGTGACAATGATTAAAAAATGCAAGCAGCCAATGAAGATTCTGACCAAGCAGTCTCGTCAAGACTACCAGCAGCCAGTGTAGTACAATCAACATCTACCACAGTAAACCAACACCAGCCTCAGTACAGTTCACAACAACCAATACAATATAGCTAGCCCTCGATGTAGTACAATTAGCGCCCACAATAGTATGGTTAGCAGAACAGTCAGCCTAGTCAGTAGCCATTTCAACAGATACTATATAGGTTAGATGGAAGACAGGGTTTGTCAATGACAAACCGATTGAACCATGTATACTCTTTTAAAGATGAAGCCATGAAGATGTTCCAAAACTTGATGAGGAAGCCAAAGTTCAGATTGTCTGAGCCTAAGAAATCAAAAGTGTTAACAAGAAGGATCATCCCTACTACTGCCCGTATCATAGATTACTTTGACATACCATGGAGGGCTGCTTTAGCATCAAGGAATGGCTCAAGAGGAATTTCAAAAATGAAAATATAGCAATTCTAAAAGAATTTTAAAAGAACTTGAAAGAGGTTCTATAAATATGATTTCGGCCGAGCCAATTACTCTGATAGATCTGTATGCAAATGAGGACGGATGGAGCACAATTGGACATGAGCCTCCAAGAAGATTCTGGATCAGATTCAGAATGCTTCAATGCAAGCCTCCACTCAAAGTCCATGACCTTTGAAATTGATGTTGGAGATCACGCCAGATAAGCCGCTGCAATAGAAGATGATGAATAATGAGATCTTGGGCAAAGCAAGGACTGATAGCATGAAGGGTAGGGTAGAGACTGCCTCTATTAGATTGTTTGTCTCCGGTTTGGGGGAGAAATTCCTCAAATTTTTGAATCTTTATGATTATCTCTATGCCCCTCTAGAGTCTTATGATTATAAGAGTTGCGATTTCGGTTACATGTTGAATCTTTATGATTATCTCTACGCCCCTCTAGAGTCTTATGTTTATAAGAGTTGTGATTTCGGCTACATTTTGACTGTCTCTAGTAACGACATAACTAACCACAAAAAATTTAACTTCAATTTCAATTCTCAAAATGATCCTCAAATCATACTAAATCTTGATGGATGCATTAATAAAGATGAAGAAGACATCGACCACACCAACTATGATAGTTCAGAGAGTGACAAACCAGTCTTCGAGTGTAAAGGAATGTTAATTGCAATTAACCTAGACTTTTCTGATTCATAATTGATGACAAAAGAATTAGCTACAATGTCTGGAGGAGAACCTCTGAGTTTTATTCATAAGGTGCAAGAGATAACAGAAGTAAATTTGAGGAGTGGGAAAGTGTTACCCCAAGAATAGCTCCAATGAAAAAAGGCAAACAAGAAGTTATTAAAGAAGGGCCACCTCTGCTAATGGAAGAAACACATGCTCAAAAGGAAATCAAAGGCTCAAAAAAGTGGATTACAATGTACAAACTCATCTAAGGATGTCTCCAGCAAAGCTAAGCAACTACGTCACTCTGATCCTATCTATGGAGATGAGAAAAACATTAATCAAGGCCTTAATTGATCTGAAAATTTGCTCAACTCAATTGGCTAGCACATCCTCAGGTGGAGTTTGTTCATTAAAAGAATAACATATGATAACCTTCACCGATGAAAACTTGCTACTTGGTACTACCAACTACAACTGACTGCACTATGTTTTTGTCAACATTAACATATTTGTGTTTTTTAGAGTCATAGTAGATCCAAGAGCGTTGCTCAATCTAATGAGTATACATTGATGCTTAAGAGCTCACTAATGATAAGATGATGTTAAGATGATTCAATCAGAAATGAGAAATATCAATTGGATCGATTACACTATTAATAAAGGTTGGTGATCTAGTAACAACCAATAAATTCCATATCATCGATGCGGAGACTTCGTCAATGCTCTACTTGGTTGACTGTGGCTTCATGAGTAAAACGTTTTTCCATCATCTTTACATCAATGTATCAAATACTACAAAGAAAGATAAGAGCACTGCATAAAATGAGATTTACAACCGTTCTCAATACATGAAATAGGCATCCATGAAGATAAATCCAAATAAATTCCAAAAATTTCTGAACATTACATTGTGGAATGTTTTAAACTTGAATATACTAAGTAAGAGTTCTTAACCAAAGGATTTTATTCTTCTAAAAAATTTCAAAATTTTGTATCTCAACAATGTAAGATAAATCCTTGGTGAAAATAAAAAATTTTGAGTTCAAAGTGTAGCTCTTACTTAGAGAAGATGAAATCTGAACTTTCTTTGCCTTAAAATTGTCTCAAATCCAAGCAATAGTAAGCCGCAGGTGCATAAATTGGAGGTTGAAGGTGGAAAAATGGGTAAAAATGGTGTTTTTACTGTACAAATTGCAAATTTTAAGGTGATTGGGTGGTTTTCGGGTTGAGGGCGCCGACGCCGGTACCAGTGGCCAAAAATTCACTTTTTTTTATTTTCACAATTTTCAACATTCTTTCAATTCACTCCAAAGTCTATTTAGTCTTTTTGAACATTAAGTTTCTTCTTAAAATAACTCACAAACAAGCATTTTCACAAACAACACTAAACTAACTTTTATAGATGAAAACACACTTTTAATAAATACATTTTTTTAGTCACACTTTCACACACATAAAGCAAACTAAATTATAATTTAGTATCGCAATCAAGCCACAACACTAGAATGCTGACACAAAACTATACACACAATCAAAGTTAATAGAGTTCTAAATCAAAGTAAAGTAAAGTAAATTAAATCCACACAATCACATTAAAAACTTAATTACTTTAAAATAGTAGAAAGTCCAACTTATTCAATTATTTTTCTTCATCTTTAGTACTTTCTCCTCCTTTAATATCTCTCATAGGCTGGTAATAGACATACAAATTGTAGAAGGGTCTGTACGGGAATTTATCAGTCAAATTTTCATCGATCCATCCATTTTCTTGAACATCTGCACCAATTCTGCTTCAATTGTTCTAGTATGATCAAAGTTCTCCTTCATCCTCCAACCTAAGTGATAAAAAAGGTAGTTAAGATTTCCTATTGCATTCATAATACTCTGAAGTTCTGTTTCTATTTTCTTCATTTTCTTCTCCAAAGCTATTGAACTTCCAACTGTTTGTGGCATTAATGGTGTTGAATCATTGGATGAATGATCCAAGATAACATCTAATGCTTCATTCTCATTCCCAATATAATTATCATCTATAGAAATTATGGGCTCAGATCCCAATTCTTTATATGTAAGGATTTATGAAGTTAACACCACTACAGTGCCAAAAACTTGATCCTTGTAAGAAAAGTAAGTTGTGTAAAATATATATAATTATAGGCAATTAATAATGAGATTCTACACAAGTATACATATTGTTATCAAGTAATAAAGGACTTTCTATTTAAGCCCCAAATATCGATCACACAGGGAAGGTGTAAATTGACAATGATAAGTTTTACTAGGAAATTTACAGAAAATCAAACAAAATCACTGTCACTAATTCTGAATGTTAAGATGTTATCAAAACTAAAGTACTTAACTATTAGCAAAATAGAAATGCAAAGTTTAAAAAGTAAATACTAATCTACGAACTATGTTTATGTAATGAAGATTTCTTATGTGAAAATGCATCCTTCCTACTACAATGAGGTTCTGATGAAATGAGATGAGATAAATGTTTATAATATGTATTGTGCCAAATAAGAGCAATTATAATTCTCTACTCTGATACAGTGCATAGAAAATCATTGGCTAATCCTAGGTTTAGTCCCTAAATCCATGGCTAGGCTAGGAGGATATCGACTTCCACTCCAAAATTCCCACTTCCCTTCACTTGAAGGCTAACTCTCTCTTTAGTTTTTAAACACTAAGATCGGATTGGGAATTTTAGTCTGTCACACTAAAGATTCTCCAATTCTACACCCAACAAAGAATATTTTCCTATTTATTTGCACTTAATTCCATGAACGAAGTTCTCCTCCATGAAATAAAATGTGATCCCCACTCTGTTGTAGAACTCTTACTCCATTGCCCGGATCATATGTTTCACAACATATTTTAACTATTCAATTGGCCAGTTCAAAATGTAAATTTAGTTCGGAGTTGAAAAATCAACATAATTTATTTTATATTTTAATATTGGCACATATATATTTAGTACCTTACAATTCAAAGTTAGAAAGAACTATTAAAAAAATTGTAAATAATAAAAGGAAACAGATCATTTTAGCAAAATGGATTTCAACTCAAGTAATGCTGGAAATGAAAATGAACATCATTAGAGACCTTTAAGAGATTATGTTAATCCTATAATAGATGAAATTCATTTGAGTATATAAAACCCTACTGTAGCTACCAATTCATTTGAGCTTAAACTTGCTCTTATCCAAATGATTTAGAATAATCAGTTTGTGGGAACACCAACTGAAGATCCTAACTTATACCTTGCTAGTTTCTTAGAATTGTGTACTACATTTAAATATGATGAAGTGTCAAATGATTTCGTAAGACTTAGAATTTTTCCTTTTTCACTAAGGGATAAAGCTAAGATGTGGTTAAACTCATTAGCATCTGGATCTATCAGAACTTAGGGAGACTTGTCACAAAGTTTTTATCTAAATATTTCCCACCTTAAGAACTACTAAGCTTAGAAATGATATTACATCTTTTTATCAACTGGAAGGGAAATCAATTTATGATGTTTGGGAATGATTTAAAGATCTTCTTAGGAAGTGTCCACATCATGTGTTGCCAGATTGGTTAATAATACAAAATTTTTATAATGGATTGGTTGGATCTCTTAGATCAATAATTGACACTGCTGCTGGTGGATCATTAATGTCAAAACCATTCGATGAAGCATATTCTTTAATTAAAGAGATGGCTACTAATAATTTTTATTGGCCCTTTGAAAGGGTAAATAAAAAAAAACTAGTATTCATGATTTTGATGCGATATCTATGTTGGATGCCAAAATATCAATTATATCAAATAAGATAGATCAATATAGAATGAATTATTCTTCTGATACCACATTTGTGCTATCATTTTCCATATTCTTGGGATTCTTGCAGTTCCTCTTTATGTGGTCAGCCTTGGCACAATTCCAGCAGGTTGCCTATTGATCAGACTTTGATTTTGATCCTCTCTATTTGAGTTCTTGTCCTATGATCTCCCTCTGAAATCAACATTCAATGTTGAACTCGTACATGAGATCTCACCAGAATCTTTCCTGCGCACTTTGTCAGCCAAAATCAAATCATGAATATCATTACATTTCAATTTAGAATTACCTATAGAACTGCTAACTGCTATTCTCAGGACTTTCCAACTATTTGGCAATGATGCCAAAAATATTAGCGTACATAGATCAGCATCAAAATCAATTTTAACAGATGACAATTGATTGTTAATATTATTGAAATCATTCAGGTGTTGAGCAACATGGTCACCTTCCACCATCTTCAAATTGAATAAATTCTTCATCAAGTCCACCTTGTTATTTATCGATGGCCTTTCATACATACCTGATAGGCTACCATGATATCTGCAGTTATCCTTTCATTAAAGATGTTGTGTGCAACGGACCTCGATAGGGTCAATCAAATAACCCTCGAACTTGTCGATCCAAAAAATTCCATTCAGCCATCCATCCTTTCAGGTCTTTTCCCCAATAACAGAAGATGAGGTCTCTTCTTATAGAGGTAGTCCTCTATCTGCATCCTCCAATAACCAAAATCTGTGCCAACAAATTTCTCAATCCCTAAAACCTTCACTTCATCTGCAACCATCATTCTTCCTTAGATCTGAATAAAGCTCTGATACCAGTTGTTGTGAGATATATCAGTTGTTATGGTATATATATATATATATATAGCAATAAAATAGGAGAATGATCTTTGAAGTGAAAATAGAATGAGAAAATTCACACCAAAAAATAATAACATAGTGAAACACACAGATTTATGTGGTTTGGCAAATTGCCTACGTCCACAGAGTTGCAGAGGATTTTACTACTTGAGGAATTTACACCAGTCGATCGTCTAAACTTACAAGAAGAATCTACCACTTTATTGCTCTCTCTTCTTCTCTCTCTATCTTCTCTCTCTACACTGAGATACATCAAAAAAGTTAAACTTACAAGAGAAATAAACCCAATTTCTCTTCTGCCACAAACCATCAAGAAGAAGTCAAGGGAAAATAATTTTCTTCTTCTTTTTTTCTTCTTTCTGCCGCAAGGAACTACTCTGTGCACTTCTCTTCCTCTATCCTATGGAAGCCCAAAGAACTCTTCCTCTATCCTGAGGAAGTCCGAAGAAGAACTCATAAGTGGTTATGCTTAATCTGAAGGAGAACCATCTCTTCTTCCTTTATTTTGAACCACACACACGACTACCTAACAAATGGCATGGACGTTCCTTTTATCACAACCGAGAAAGGTCGATGGAGAGAATAGTTGAGCGGGAGGAGGAAGTCGTGACGTTTTGCGATCGGGGAGGCAAAAGTCATGAAGTTTGTAGATAATGAGACTATTGCACTCAGTGAAGAGTGTAGTGCTATAATTCAGCAGAAGCTTCCTGGAAAACTTAAATATCTAGGTATTTTTACTATTCCATGTGCTATTGACGTTTATGTGATATAAGAGCCAGTATTAATCTTATGTCTTTATTAAATTTAAGAATAAAAGAGTGGATGTCATCCGAAACCCTATTGCTTAAAACTGCTAGATTTGTGGCTGTTATATTCCAACTACAACTGTTAGATCCTACAGATGATAACAAGAATTTGATTTCAACCATTGAGAAACCTCCTAAACTAAAAACGAAACCACTTCCTACACATTTAAAGTATGCATTCTTAGAAGATTTATCCACATTACTTGTTATTGTATCCACATAATTGACTGATAAGCAAAGAACAACAGTTGTTAGAAACCTTAAGAAGATACAAAAAAGTCTTTGGATGGAAATTAGCTAAGATTAAAGGAATCAATCCTCCAATTTGTAAGCATAGAATTTTTTTTGGAAGATCATCATGAACCAAGAGCAGATTATCAAAGGAGATTGAATCCTATGATGAAAGAAGTTGTTAAGAAATAGATTTTAAAATGGTTAGATGATAGAATAATATATCCATTTTTAAATAGTGCTTGGGTGAGTTCAATTCACCGTGTTCTAAAGAAAGGAGGTGTGACTGTTGTGACAAATGAGAATAATGAATTAATATCAACAAGACAAGTCACCGGATGGCGGATATGCATAGATTATAAAAAATTAAATTCTGCCACTAGGAAGGATCAGTTTTCTTTACCCTTTTTGCACTAGATATTAGATAGACTGGCTGGGCACATATATTTTTGTTTTCTAGATGGATATATCAGTTATCATCAAATACTTATTGCCCTAAAAAATAAAAAGAAATTAACATTTAATCCTTATGAAACTTTTGCTTTTTGGTGAATGCTCTTTGGATTATGTAATGCACCTACAACATTTCAAAGATGTATGATGTCAATTTTCAGTGATTTAATTGAAAAAGGGATTGAAGTCTTTATGGATGATTTTTCTATATTTGGAACTTCATTTGAAATATGTCTAAATCATTTAGGGAAAGTTATAGAATGATGTGAAAAGATAAATCTCATATTAAACTAGGAAAAATGTCAATTTATGGTTGCAGGAGAAATTGTACTTGAGCATAAAACTTTAGAAAATGGCATGGAAGTAGATCTTGCAAAAATACATGTTATATTTAACCTACCTCCACCTACTACTGTAAGAGGAGTTAGGAGTTTTCTAGGACATGTTGGATTTTACAGGCGATAGATTAAAGATTTTTCAAAAATTACTAAGCCTTTATGCCGACTTCTAAAAAAAGATACAAAATTTATTTTTAATCAAGAGTGCCTTAAAGCCTTTGAAACTTTAAAGGAAAAATTGGTCATTACTCCAATAATTGTTTCACCTGATTGGGAGAAGCCTTTTGAATTAATGTGTGATGCAAATGATTATGCAATTGGAGTTGTTTAGGGTAGAGATATGCAAAGATTTTTAAAGTTATATACTATGCTAATAAGACTCTTAATGATGTTGAAATTAATTACACCACTACTGAAAGAGATTTATTAGCCATTGTTTGTGCTTTTGATAAGTTTAAGTCATATCTAATTGGAGCTAAATGTGTTGTGCACACTGACCACTCGACTATTAAATATTTATGCAAAAGAAGGATGTGAAACCAAGATTAATTAAATGGGTACTTTTGATGGAATAGTTTGATTTTGTAATAGTCGATAGGAAAGAGACTAATAATTAAATTGTTGATGTTCTATCTATGTTGGAACAGGAAGAA
Source organism: Phalaenopsis hybrid cultivar (assembly GCA_002079205.1). NCBI lineage: Eukaryota > Viridiplantae > Streptophyta > Magnoliopsida > Asparagales > Orchidaceae > Phalaenopsis > Phalaenopsis hybrid cultivar. Next base: position 80,897 of record JXCR01009540.1, on the reverse strand, counting down.
ACACTTGATTGGACAAAGAAATTAATGGAAATTTTTCTGATGAACAACTTTATGCTATAAAAGGATGGAAAATACCGTGATATGCTGATATTATGAACTATATTGTTACTGCATTTTTACCATATTGACCGAAAAAACAATAGGAAAATAAATTCATTAATGATGCAACATCTTATTTTTGGGATGGCCTATATTTGTACACAATGCAAAGATTTAGTAATGAGACGATGTGTTCCTTATAAAGAAATTCAAGAAATTATCCAAAAATGTCATGATTTTAAATTTGGAAGTCATTTTGAGAATGATAGAATTATTCATAAAATTTTGAAATGTAGATTTATTGGCCTACTCTATTTAAAGATGCTAATATATACATAAAAAAACATGTGATCAGTGTCAGAGAGTAGGTAATATTGCAACAAGAAATGAAATGCCTCTAAATTTTAATTTGAAAATTGAAATTTTTCATGTATGGGGATTAAATTTTATGGGACCATTTATACCTTCATTTGGAAATGTGTATATATTGATTGTAGTGGATTATGTTTTAAAATGGATTGAAGCAATCACTTTACCTCTATGTGATGCTCGAAGTGTTTCAAAATTTTTAATCAAAAATATTCTTACAAGATATGGAATGCCAAGAATAATCGTTACTCATGGAGGATCTCATTTCAGGAGTACAACAATTGCAAGGTTGGTGAAAAAATATAATATTATGCATAAAATTGCAACTGTTTATAATCCCAAGGCTAGTGATTTAGCAAAAGTATCAAATCATGAAAATAAAAGAATTTTGAAAAAAAAGTGTGAATCCTAATAAAATGGATTGATCTACTGGATTAGATACTGCACTATAGGCTTACAAGATAGCTTATAAGACACCTATAGAAATGTCCCCATAGAGATTACATTTTTGGGAATATTTTCCACTTACCAATAGAATTGAAGCATAAAGCTTATTGTACAAATTACGGAGTTCAATTTCAATTTGAAAGATGTTGGTGAGAAAAGATTATTGCAATTGAATGAGCTTGAAGAAATTAGGAATGAATCTTATGATAATGCTAGGATTTATAAAAATAATGAAAGAATGGCATGATTGGGAGACAATAAAGAAGGAATTTGAGCCTAAATAGAAAGATTTATAATATAATACAAGATTGAAGTTATTTCCTGGAAAACTGAAGTCTAGATGGAAAGGGCCACTAAGAATTGTAAAAGTCTATCTCTATGGAGCTGTTAATATTGCTAAAGATGAGAAGAATATTTAAAGTGAAAGGGCACAAAATAAAACTATAATTGTAAAAGTATATCTCTATGGACCGGTTCTTAAAGAAACTGTAATGTTGGGTCACCTAGAATAAAGATTGAAAATATCAGGCTGACGACATTAAACCAAGCGCTTTGTGGGAGACAGCCTATATCTATCATTGTTTATTTTGCTTTTATGTTTTTGTTCTGCATATTATATATATATATATATATATATATATATATATATATATATAGATATATTCATATTTTTATGAATTTTGTATATTTGAGAAACTTGAAATTGATAAAATATTTAAAAATATCTTTATTTACCCAATTTTGTGGAGATTTGAGAATTTATTGGACTGAAATCAAAATGGCAAAAATTTTGGAATTGGCGCCTGAAGCACCCCTCTCCAGAGAGCTAGAGCCTGACCATAATCGGCACCTAAAGCGTTGCGGTGATGAAAATGACTTAAAATGTTTTAAAAGGAGGTCTTTGGTGGTTTTTTGGCTGACTCTTCTCCTTATAACTCCCAAAAACTGATTCCAAAGCATATTTTAGGGGGGAAAACGAGGGAAGAGTTACTACTTTTCAAATTCTATGGCTTCCCACTCTAAAAATTCTATGAGATTTAGAATTTTTAATCAGAGAAAGTTCATCAGTTTTGATGAGCAGAAGTTACATGATTGAGTTCTTGTGAAGAATAGGCTAATCAAGGAAAGGGGATTTGTAAATCAAGGATTCAACACACCAAATACTCAAGTGGAAGAGACAATTACACAGAGACTTTGGGAAGTGCTTTGTTACACTAATGCCATTGTAGTTGTCCCTGTGGTGAAAGAGTTTTATGCAAATCTTCATGATATCAACTAAGGAATTGTCTATGTGCAAGGCAGGTCTGTGCAATCCACTCCTTTAAGGATAAACAATATTTTTATGATTGAAAGACTCTGTTTCATTGTTGGTGCACGACTCTGTTAGGTGGTATGAGAACCTCATCATACCCTTATCTGATGTGATAAAGATCAAACCGATCTCTGTTTTGCCTGGTATAACTATGCTTGATCCTTTGTCTTTTTTGGCTGACGAAGCGCCATCAAAGTACATTTCCCAATGTTGCACACTGGATAATTTCATTTGTAATACTTGCTCGTCTGGTAACTCGTGGTTGAGAGAGGATCCAGCTGGCAGTGGGTGTGCAGCGAGAAAGTCTGCTAGTATCTGTCCCTTGATAGCACGGAGGGGAATAAAAGTTATATCAAATTGCAATAAGATCATTGACCATTTTGCTAGACGTCCGGAGAGTGTTGGTCAGGTCATCAAATATTGTAATGGATTAACTTTTGAGATCAGGGTAATCTTATGAGAAAGCATGTAATGTTTAAGCTTTTGAGCGGCAAAAATTAACGCCAGACAATGTTTCTCAACTGGTGGATACCTTATCTCCATTGATATAATGCGACGACTCAATTAGCATTTTCTTTACCCTCATCATTGGCTTGGGCTAAGTGGGCTTCGAGAGAGTCATCTAAAGCTGCAGTATAAAGTATCAACGGTTTCCCTAGGATAGGGGCTGCCAAGATAGGAGGTGTCATTAAATTTTGTTTAACGTCCTCAAAAGCCCGCTGACGCAAATAAATTTGGCATTCTTTTTAATTAATGCCGAGAAAGGCTGACACCTACCTGAGAGATTAGAAATAAAGTGTCTTAGATATGCCAACTTCCCTTGGAAGGAACGTAACTGTTTCAAGGTTTTAGGGGGAGGCATTTCCAAGATAGCTTTAATCTTATCCGGGTCGATCTCAATTCCCCGATGATGGACAACGAATCCAAGAAATTTCCCGAAGATAACACCAAAAGCTCACTTTAAGGGATTCATTTTAAGGTCATATCATCGTAACCGTTCAAACACAATCCTCAAATCGTATAAATGATCTAGTTTCCATTTACTTTTGATGACCAAATCATCCACGTAACATTCTACTTAGTTGTGAATGAGGTCGTAAAAAATCTTCATCATTGCACACTGTATGTTGCTCCAGCGTTCTTGAGGCCGAATGGCATCACTGTGTAGCAGAAAATTCAAATTGGTGTTCTGAAGGCTGTAAGTGTTGCATCCTCGAGAGCCATCTTGATTTGGTTGTATCCCGATGATCCGTCCATGAAGGAGAAAATTTCATGTGTTGAAGCGATATCCACCATCATCTATGGTATAGGTAGTGGAAACTCATCTTTTGGACATGCCTTATTCAAATCTCTGAAGTCAACACAAACACGAATATCTCCATTTTTCTTCTTAACAGGTACAATATTAGCCAACCATATGGGGTACTGTTCTTCTTTCACAAAGTTGGCATCTATCAATTTCTTCACCTCGGCGATGACCTGTTGTTCTATTTCCAGGTGCATTCTCCTAGGAGCTTGTCTTACTGGGAAAATATTCTTCTCCACCCCGAGTTTATGGACTGCAACCTCAACTGACAGTCCTGACATTTCATCGTAGCTCCATGCAAAGCAATCTTTGAATTCTATTAATAGTTTGATCAATTTTGCAGATTCTTCATCATTAAGTAGAGAACTTATAAATGTAGGTCATGGTTATTCTTCAGTCCTGAGGTTAATCTCTTTCAATTCATCAATAGTAGATTTAATTTCCTCCTCAAATTCCAGCAGAGCATCTTCTATTAGTTGATCAGTAGAGTCATCCTCTATATCAAGGCAATCCTCTTCTGATTCACTAGTAACAATCATGCAAAATTCAGAATCATTGACTGGTCCAACTGTACCAAATCCGAGACCCTCTTTTGAGTTTAGAGTTCGACTTTTACTATTCCATAATTTTTCAAAAAATTGAAATTTATCTTTTGACATTTATTTTGGTAAGTGTCCCTATTGAATTAACTTTTGAACACAAGATGAGAACTAACCAAAAGGCAATTCCATTAATTCACTAGAATCAACATCCAAATTTACATGTTTTTCAGTCAGTAGAGGTAGAAGCACTGGTAAAATTTGATCGGCTTTGAACCAACACTACAGACTTCCTTGACCTCTAAACTCTCGACCTTTTGAGGTAGAATCAGAGTAAGGGTCAGAGCATTCACATAGTGGTTTATCCGATCATACATTTTTTCATATTCATTATTTTCTGTATCTTCTTGGGATATCTCGTACTAAGGTCTCTTCCGTCTTGTCATCATTATCTCGTCTTCAGAACTGTCTTCCTCACCAATGTTGATAGTTGACCTAGGCCGTTCAAAAATTAAATTGATCCTTCCTCGTCCACGTCCCCGGCCTCGACCTCAAGTGCACGAACTAAAAGACCTTTCACCATCTCGTTGTAAAGAAGTGGTGGAAGATTGCTAAAGCAGAGTCAAATGACCTCCTTTTTGAGATTCTTCTGAATCTTAATTTTTGTTTGTGATAACTTCACGAGAGAAGACAATCTTCTTTGGAGGCGGGTAGTAGGCATCATCTTCATGGATACCAACTTCATGCACTGAAAATGGTTTTAGGATTCCCTTAATGCAATTTTCTTGATCATCTTTGCGGTATTTGATGCGTTGGTGTAGAGATGATGGAACCATATTGTGCTCATGAATCCAAGGTCGACCGAATAGAGCGTTAAAAGAGGTCTTGGCGTTGATGATATTAAATTTAGCGGTTGCCACAAGTTCTCCAACCTTCATAAATAATGAAATTGATCCAAGGGCTCTTCCTCCCTTTTGGTTGAATCCTCTTAACATCATCTTATCGACCATAAGCTCTTGAGCTTCAATATCCAAATAAGCCAATGTCCGTAGGTTCATCAAGTTAAGATATGCTCCAGGATCCACTAAAACTCTGGATAACAGAAATCTGCCGATGTTGACGGAGATGTAGAGTGGACGATTGTGGTCGGCGGTACCAAGAAGCAAGTCTTCATCTGTGAAGGTTACCCCTGACTATTCTTTCAATAAGTAAACTTCATCAAAAGATGTGTTGGCCAACTGAGCTAAGCAAATTTTAGGGCCAAAGACTCTTTCATCTCCTTTGACAGGATCAGAGCGTCATAGATGCTTAATCGGGCCGGTTACTTCCTAAGATGAGCTAGCATATTGTAGTCTACTTTGTATGATCTTCCGATTTTATCTTGATTATGCGGCTCTTCCACTGGCGGAGGTGGGGGTATCTCTTCTCGAGTCATTATCTGTGATCATGTGGTTCTTCCACTAGTGGAGGTGGGGGTATCTCTTCTCGAGTCATTATCTGTTTTCCTTTGCTATTGGAGCTGTTCTTGGCGGTAACACTTTTTTGCTTCTTAAGTTAACTTTTGTGATTTCTTCCTCTTGAGATATCATTATTGAATCTTTTGGTGTCTTTTCATCTCTGTTGGAAAGATCTAAGTTGATGGCAAGCGGTGTACCATGATGCTTGAGAATTGGCTCCTCGTTATCGGTGTTGTCGTAAGCGGTATTATTGATGTCTTCTTTGAACTTGACAACGAGTTCATCGGACACAAGTACAATTTGAGGATCATTTTGGGGATCGAGATCGAAACTAGATCGGTTACAATCAATTACGTTATCACCATAAACAGTTAAAACATAGCCAAAATCACAATCATTATAATCATAAGATGACGGAGGGACAAAAAGATAATCATACAAAGTCAAGGGTTCCAGGATCTTCTTCCCCGACCGAGACAACCAATCTAGTAGAGGCAGCCCCTCTCCTACCACCCATGCTATCTATCTTTGTAGTGACGCTTTTCCTCTTCTTCTTTGTCCTTGACGATGAAGGATGTCCTGACGAAACCTTCATCTCGGGCTTGGAATGTTGTTGACTCTGAATGGAGGATTATTTTGATGCAGACTGGATCTTGTTCAGTATTTTCTTGGATGATCTGCTCCATACCTCATTCCATCCTTCTTCGGCATTCGTTGAAGCTTGTTTCGATGAATCCTGAATTGATTAAGGACCCTCTTGAGTTCATCTCAAATTGTACACCATCCATCTATTCCGACATACAGAACAATTGGGGAGATTGGCTCAGCCAAAATCATGTTTATGGAACCTTTTCAGATTCTTTTAAATATTCTTTCAGGATTGTAATATTCTCTTCCTTGAGGTTTCTCACGAGCCAGTCTTTATAGACAAAGCATTTTTCTATAGTGTGCCCAAGAAACCGGTGGTATGAGCAATAATTTGGTTCATTCTTCTTGTCTACCTCTTTGGGCTTCTTTTGATCTAGTAGTTTGAATTCTGGCTTATTCATCAGACTCCTGAATATTTTAGGTATAGCTTCATCCTTGAAAGAATACACAATTTCTGTCGCTCCGACATAGATATTCTTTTATCCTCTGTTCGAGGTGATTCCTCTTGAGGCTGCCACTAGCTGGATTGACTATTCTATTTTTGAGAGTACTGTGATGAAGACTGGCGATGTTCTTTTGCATATATCTTTATCGGTTTGCTTTCCTTTGTCGACGGTCGCTAATACTCCTGATTTATTTTTGAACACTATGGTCACCTTAGCCTTTTCATGTGGCTCCATGTGCTTTATTTCTTCTTGAAGACTGCTGGATTTACTGAGTAGCTTCTCAAAGGACTTATGGTTTAAGCATGAAAGCTACTGGCCCATGAATGCTCTTGAGTAGAATTTCAATTGCATGATGTTCATGTAGCTGAGGTTCGCATTTCATGCTAAGGTTTCTCCACCTCAAAATATAGTCCACCAAGGTTTCACTAGGCTTTTGTTTTTCCATCATGAGCTCTCCAATAGACACATGATGTTGTGCCCAAACAAATCTTTTCACAAACAATTGTTCCAATTCAGAGAATGTTTTAACTGACCCGTTGGGCAAGTCAGCATACCAGTCGAAAGAAATTCCTGATAAGCTACTGATGAGCTGCTGGCAGAGTAGAGCTTCATTATTTCTCGTGTTGCCACAACTGGCTCGGAAATGTGTTATATGTTGTTTGGGATTTCCAATCCCATTGAATGTCTTGAATTTTGGGGCAACAAAACCCTTGAGTAAAGGTACGGCAACGAACTCCTCCGGGTAAGGTCTACCCTTAAAATTGATGCACCGTCCTTGGATTGAGCTAAGGCGTCCAACACATGTTCAACCATTTGCTTGAACTCCTTTTCTGGCATGGAAATTGATGAAGAATCTTTCTTTGGTTGCTCATCTTTGTTTGCTGAAGTAGCCTCTCTTCTTTCATCTATAATGTGTATTATTTCTGGCTGATTAATCTCTGGAGAAGCCAATTACGGTGCTTGTGATTGCCCCTGAATGGTGGCCATGGCGGTCATAGCTATAGTCATCTCTTCTATTTTTTTCTCTAGTAGACTAACTTGCTCATCCCTTAGGAGGATAACCCTACGCAGCTCATCTACGACGTTCTCTTTGGTGTGAGGTTGAGCCTCGTGAGCAGATGTGGTGGCTCTAGTTTCGATCACATGGACTTCCATGAAATCCTCCTCCAAGTAATCATTGTAATCAAAATTTTCATTGTTGCTATCGATGGAAACTTCGTGTTCTCGAGCTAACTTAGAAATCTCGATCCTGAGTTTCTCAAATTTCTTTTCAATTATTGATTCTTTGATTGCTTTAAGATTTGGAGGACCCTGATGGACATCCTCTATTTGTTCCTCCATCTCGCTTGCTATTGTCGCGATGATGTAAGATATTTCAAACACTGGTCTCACTGAACTGTATTGGTGCAGCGACCTTAGGTATCCCTACTTTTTTCTTTTTTGATGATGATGTCTCAGGACGAAGTGTCTTAGTGGAAACATCAGTATGTCGAGGAAAATTATGCTCCCGGTGGAGTAGACCGACTACAGTATTAGGTAAGCATCTTGTCTTTGTATTTATGGTTGTAGGAATGTATCCATAATGGGTGACGGGTAAGATCTTCGGACCCAGTCTCAACTTAACCGGTCGACGACCAGTGGTCCTAGTGGCAGTATAATCAGTAGTGATCACTGCGATATCAACTTTGTTCCCTAAACGAAACCAAATTGGGATGCAGGTAGGTGGCACTCCAGTTGTCTTATGAGACTGTCTGGCGGATTTGAAACCCTTCAAAATTTCCTTCTTCATGCAAGGAGAAATTGCATCTCCCACTTGTTTAAGTAACTCACTAACCGAACATCCTTCTTTGGTAGCAAGCCTTCTGAAAACTGCACTAACTCGAGTGATGGGAGTGAACTTCTTTCTCTCCTCACCGTGTCCAAGAAGTGATGATAATGCGGCAACGATCCTTTGGATACTCTTGTTTCCATCGGTATCCGTCAGAGGATGGAATCTACTCCCTCGTAGGAGTCGATAAATTTATGGTAACACTTCTTTAACTTGATGAGGCTCCACCTCAATGGGTGTCTCCTTGGGAGCTGGGCTTTAATGGCCCTCCAAAATTTTTTGTTATGGTTCCTCCTTTGAGTTTGGGGCAGCGGTACAATCCTCAAACTTGATCCGATTTCAAATACGGGTGGTGGGATAGTTAATCCCTGAGTTGGATCCTCAATAATCATCACTTCTTTCCCCTTAGCAGCAATGGGGCTAACAGGTTTGGCAGGTGCCGCGACAGCAATAGTTCTAGACTTCTTGCAGGTAAGGAAATCTTGAAGGCAGTTCAGGTTGAATTCTACAGACGGCTCCTGTATTTCTGGAGTGCTGATCTTCATTACTATAAATGGGTCTTTTCTGAGGATGACCTCGAGATCTTTGAGTCCTACCCCAAACTTGATGGTGGGAGCGACGTTATGGGCGCTACGGTCCGTTTGCAAGTTGTAGGAAAAGGTCGACATTGGGTAAGCCATTGCAGCGAGCTTAAAAATAGAAAGTTTCAGGGTTAGCTATATGGTCAAAAACCTCGTAATTTTTAGTGCAAGCACTAAAAGTAGAGGTTGATCTTTAGACCGGGCGAGCCTTAATTTATGGGTATTTTAAAATCTTGTCTAAGAAAAAGTGTAAAATTTAATTAATACAAGAAAATTTCAAAGTGCACGTAGCACAACACAATTTGATTTAATTTGTAGAATAGCAAATCAAATTTGGAAGGGAGATGTGAAGTATTTAGGACCCAGTGCGGGACCTATTTAGTGATAGACAACGCCCAAGTGGAACTAGTCCACCGACACACCTATTGAGGCTCCGACCCCACATGAAAATTTAAAGAGTCCTTAATGGCCTTTTGAACCCCTCTGTTTGATGATGGTTGAACAGCTAGTCCTGAAGTCCAAAGTGTTAACCGAGCTTTCCCAAGACAACAATGAGTAAAGTATGCCAACAAAAGAAGGGTAATTTGGTCCAAGAGGGACATGAACATATTACCGATGGTGTGAAGATAATATTTCTTGATTTGTATGGAGAAAAAAGCTTGTCCGTAGCGGAGTCACCAGAAGCTGTCGGCACTATTTTCGTATTGGACAGTTGCCCGTAAGAAGCTGTCGGTCACTAGAATTGAAATCCCGCAGCCTGCTTCGGAAGGACGTTTTAATTTACATATATAACCGGAATCGAAATCCCGTCGCCCGCTTCGGAAGGACTTTTTAATTTACATATATATATATATAATTTTTAGAAAAATATGAAATCAAACTGACCCCATATTTTTCATAGTTTAAATGAAAGAGCGCTGTACCTCAAATCATGTATCTATCCCAAAGGATAAACACAAGAATTGAGGATGAGACTCGATCAAATAAACTAAGGAATATATGACATCAATTTGGTCTGCAAAACCTTTATATTTGCCGACAAGTTCCCTTATTCAGTATAAAGAATTAAATAGGATTTATATTATGCTGGGTTCAACATGCTTCCTATAAGGGCAAGCCCCTATAGTTAATTACATCTTAAATGACCAAAGTCACCGGCTTCCTATAAGGGCAAGCCCATATAGTTAATTACATCTTAAATGACCAAAGTCACCTAAGAAATATAAGGGAAAGCCCCTATAGTTAATTACATCCTAAATGACCAAAGTCACTTAAGAAGACTCGTATTTAATATAAAAGATTAAATAGGGTTTATATTAAGCTGGGTTCGGACATGCTTCATATAAGGGTGCCCCTATAGTTAATTACATCTTAAATGACCAAAGTCACCTAAGAAGACTCTCGATAAAAATAAGGAAATATAATCTTCAAGGAATTTCAAAGGGTAGGACTTTTCAATGAGATCAGACGTGGAGGTGTGAAAAGGGATTAGTTCAAATTTGGAATATTTTTTTGTAGAGTCCAAAGGAGGAAGAACTAGAGGATGTCATGAATCCAGAGGAGAACATCGGTGATCTCCCAAGCAATCCTAATGTTTGGCTTCAATTTTGAGGAGAACTATTTAGGTGTTTCATTCTGCCAATTTTATTAGTTAGGACTTACATTTGTTTTAAACGATCACACAAATAGCCTGAAAGATGTGAGGATTTAGGTCGTGACAAACAACAACCTCAGAATCCTAAGAAGAGTTAGGGCTTATATTGTATAGCAGGGCTATACAAAGGCCTAAAGGCAAGGTGAGGATTTTGTTGCATAAGCAATCAACCTCAAAATCCTATGGCTTTTGTTGTTTATATCTAAGGAAGAAAGATTGGTTTAGTTGAGGAAGACTGGCTTTGCTGTTGAGGATGGTCGTGCTGCCCACCATGCTAGCTCCAAGCTCCTTGTTGCGACGAGTTTGAGTTTTCTAGTGTGTCAAGTTATAATACCAAATCAGGTGGCCCTATGGTTGAAGTTCCTTAAATTTTATGGGGGCATGTTAAAATTGATTAGAGTGACACCAGTTAGGATCCTACGGTTCCCTCATTCTGACACCACTATTTTCTATTGGATTCTCTTGTCCAAATGAACTTACTAAACTCAACTTAATGAGTTCCATAATTTCATTTAGACCGTGGAAAGCCTCATTAGCAATCGTAGGTTACCTCCTCCGAGAAATTCTCACGATAGAGACATCTTAATTTAGTTGAAGTTGTAGTTTTATGTGATGTTTGTGATTAAATTTTGATTTCATTTAAACCATTGGAAGCCTCGTTAGCAACCGTAGGTTACCTCCTCCGAGGGATTCCCGATCATCAAGACTGTGGGAAGCCTCGTTAGCAACCGTAGGTTACCTCCTCTGAGGGATTCTCGATCATCAGATAGAGACGTCTTAATTTAGTTGCAATTGTAGTTTTGTGTGATGTTTGTGATTAAATTTTGAGTTATTTTACATTTTGAATATTTTTGTTTTAGTTTTGATTTTCCATGCAAATTTGTATAAGCACAAAAGTATAGCATAAAAGTATAAGGAAGACAACGTTGAAAACTGTAAAAGCGTACCTGGCGAGTCTTCTCGTTCCACTAACTGAAACTCAAAAGACATGTTAAGACAGATTATATAGAGGCAAAAGTAAGGTTTTGGTTGTTTTCCTAACCCTATATCATATCTTTGCNCTACCTCATTCATGGGTCAATTAAGACATCAGAGGAGAAAATGTGATTTTTCAAAATTTAAATTAATTTATAGAAATATTTTAATGCAAAAATAGGATTTTTCAAAGAAAATTCCTAACTTGACCAAGGTAAATTATAATACCTTGAAATTTTTACTGGAGGTAGACCTAGACCAGAGAAGCCTTTGCATCAAATTTCATAATTTTTTAAATTCCCTGTGATTTATTATAATTAATTTAAGTTCTAGGCTATTTAATAAAAATGAAATATTTTAAGTGGTGAAAATTAAGTTTTATATTTTTGAAAAATCTTCCTAAGGTCAGAGAACTCAGAGGAGCAAATTTTATATTTTTCTAATTTTTCCTTGATTTACTGAATTAAGTTTTGTATTTTTGAAAGATCTCCCTAAGGTCAGAGAACTCAGAGGAGAAAACTTTATATTTTTCTGATTTTTCTTTGATTTATTGATCAAAGGAGCAAATTTTATATTTTTCATATTTTTCTTTGATTTATTGAAATTATTTTAGTGACATTTTTAGCCTTTTAAAAATTATTTTTAAGCTTTGAAAATAAATATCTTTATTTAGAAAATGAGGAAAAAAATTCTAATTGTTCCTAAGTGATTATTTTTGTGATTTTTATGAATTTTTTTTAATTATTTTAAATATTCAAAATGGGCTAACAAATTTTTATCTTAAATATCATTTTATTTTTAGAAAATACCCCTGATCACAGAGAACTCAAGAAACTAAGCTTCATAATTTTTTGAGTTATATTTTGATTTTTGAAAAAAAATCATTTAAGTGTTAAGAGTGGTATTTATCTTTAAAAATCAATTTAAGTTATTAAATTAACTCAAAATATTTTGAAACTTTTATGATGAGTTCTATGGATCATAAACCACAGTGGAGATAAAAAATCAAATCATTTAAATGTTTATATTTTTCAAACTTAATCATCTTAGTGATTTAGTATTTGGAAAATTTAAGAATGTTTTAAATGACTTGACCCATGAAATTATTTTCAAAGGTTTCTCTGGTCATAGTGGACCTTCCAAAATTTTCTTGAGATTTAATAACCAATATGCTAATTTCCATGATTACTTTAAAGAAATAATGCGGAAGATCTTAAAAAATGTGGATCTCTATATAGGAACCTTTTCTGACTTTGGAAAAATTAGAGAATGTTCCCCCTTAAAGACGCTACAATATGTCAAAATTTCAAGCCAAGGTGATGTGTTAATATGCATGGAAAATCAAATGATTCCAAATAGTATTTAGATAATTAAAAATAATTTATGCATCAAATGGGCTTGAAAATTATTCCACACTATTCTCCTCTATTCATTGAGCACGAGGGTATTTTTATTTTATTTTTGTGATTTTACTATACAAAGTTATGTATTTTTGAAGTTTTGGGGATTAAATAAATAAGAAAATACCCCTATTTCTCTATTTAAACCGTGCGTGCCACCTCAACCTATCACGGCTCCGAAAGCATGTGTGGCGTGCTCTGGTTGGACGCCGCCGTCCACGTAGCTTGCTGACTCGGCCTGCTATTCATGTCTCGAAGCACCGTCCGGCTCGATCTCCTCCGTCCATTTGATATACGCTTGATCGAATGGCTCCCTGTCATCGTCCCCGATAGAATGATCCCGTGCCTGTTCACACTAAAACCTTAAGATCTCGGCCTAGAATCAACCAAATCACCTCGGGTTTGATCCTATGGACTTGTCTAAGTGCGACGAACGCATCCATACAGTTAATTGCAATGAAATCAAGTTTAAGTAAATGGAGGATCAAAACAAGCTCGGGAGGAGGAGGAGTTTTATACTTTGATCAAGCTTAAGTAAATGGATAATCAAAATAAGCTCGGGAGGAGGAGGAGTTTTATACCTTTGCTCTGAGAAGGGAGGCTTCGATTAGAGATGCTCGGCACATTTGTTGGGGTCCAAGGAGGCTAGGGATTGAGTCTCTGGCCTTGGTGTAAAGTCTATGTATGAATTCGACCAAGCTTGATTTCAGATGTTGGTCTATNACTTAATGAGTTCCATAATTTCATTTAGACCGTGGGAAGCCTCATTAGCAATCGTAGGTTACCTCCTCCGAGAAATTCCCAATCATTCGATAGAGACATCTTAATTTGGTTGCAATTGTAGTTTTGTGTGATGTTTGTGATTAAATTTTGAGTTATTTTATATTTTGAATATTGTTATTTTAGTTTTGGTTTTCCATGCAAATTTGTATAAGCACAAAAGTATAGCATAAAAGTATAAGGAAGACAACGTTGAAAACTGTAAAAGCGTACCTGGCGAGTCTTCTCGTTCCACTACCTGAAACTCAAAAGGCATGTTAAGACAGATTATATAGAGGCAAAAAGTAAGGTTTTGGTAATTTTCCTAACCCTATATCATATCTTTACGGGTCCTTAGGAGTTTAATTAAGGATAATTTTTTCAAGAAAAACATATTAAGTTTAGTAGATCTCCGAGGTATCCAACATATCTAGAGAAAGAAGCAGGTCCATGCTACTCTCTCGCTGCCTGGTGGAGAATCCCGAGTTCTTTTAAAATTATTATGTTGCTTAATAATTCATCCTATAAGACACCCTAATGCTCAATGAACACTGATGTCTCAATTATTCCTAAGAATTGGGTAATTATCACTTGTGATTCAATTTAAGAATTATGTGGGTGAAGACCCTTAAAGAGAAGTTAGTGTTGTTGGAGCACTTAACCAAATTTAAACCCTAATTGGGCTTGTAGTGTTTGAAAGATTTTTTAATTTTCAATGATATTTACTTTTCTACTCCTCATTTAAATGAAACTTGATTTAGCCTAAGCCACTACTAAGCCCTTAAGACCTAAGTGAGTGTCTTAATTAGTTTTGAAAATGTTACGCTTTACGTGGTCATGATTCATGATTTGAATCTTATTTGAAAATCAAAATAGGGGTACTAAATTGATTAATTACTAACTTCGAGAGTCATACCCCTAAGTCTTAGGTTCATTTTATTTTAATAAACTTCCAAATTTTAAAAAATTAGGAATTTATTAACTTATCTTTTTCAATTAAGAAAGTGAGGTTGGTTTGTACCAATTAACCCCTTGTG
>JXCR01009540.1:3213-55931 GCA_002079205.1 Phalaenopsis hybrid cultivar | reverse complement strand
GGATTTGAGGCTTCACCAATGCCAATTGATGGTTGATTTTGATGTATAGGAATGTTATAAAGATTTTTCAACATTAATTGAGGCCAATTGACTAGCTATGAGTTCAATTTGGTGAGATTAGGTCATATGGTCAAAATTGGGGTTTTGCCCCAAATCAAAATTGGGCTCAAATCATGGACCAATTGAGCTTGGATTTGGTTTAGTTTGGTCATATCAAAAGTTAATTTGAGTTTAGGATTGGAATTGAGGTCAATTGAGATCCAATTGATGGACATTTGAGTTGGATTTGGGGAAATTTGGATCTTTAAAGAGCAAATTGGGGATTTTAGTTAAAGATGGTCAAATTGGCCAAATCGGGTCATGTGGTAGTTTAAAGAAATGAAATTAGGAATATTTAGGATTTATAGGAATTTTTTGGGAATTTTTGGAATTTTGAACTATGGAAGGATATTTTGGTAATTTGGGGGTGTTTTAGGGGTAAAAGGCCAAGATGGGTATTTTGGTAGATTTGAGGTACCAAACATCTCCAATAAGCCATGGACCAATGGAAACCCCATTTTGGGTCCTCTACATAGTGGTCTTAGCTAAACCATGACCCTAGGCCTAGTAGGCTTAGGGGACCATCTACATGAGTATCCCAAAAGATCAAGGGATCTAGGCTAGAGATTTGAGTTCAGGGTTGTGAGAGATTGTGAGTGTAGAGAATGCCTTAGCTCCAGGACCAACACCCAGGGTCAACCCTAAGGTCCAGCAATCCTAAGGGTGACTCATCTTGAGTTTCCCCAACAGTGACCCGACCTACTAAGCTATAGAGGTTGAGAGCAATATGTGGAACTTCAAGTTGAGTGGAGAAGAGTTTGGAATTTCTAATGATGCAATCCTAACGGTGACTCATCTTGAGTTTCCCCCACAGTGACCCCACCTACTAAGTATTTAGAGAAGGTCTAGCAATCCTAAGGGTGACTCATCTAGAGTTTCCCCCACAGTGACCCCACCTACTAAGTATTTAGAGGTTGACCTAAGGGTGGCTCATCTTGAGTTCCCCCATAGTGACCCCACCTACTAAGTGCTAGAGGTTAGAAGGGTGGCTCATCTTGAGTATCCCCCATAGTGACCCCACCTACTAAGTATTTAGAGGTTGAGGCAATATGTGGAACTCCAAGTTGAGTAAAGAAGAGGATAGAATTTCTAATGGTGAGGGTTCCAGATCTAGTTTTCTAGGAATAGTCAACAAGAAAAGTCCTATGGCTAAACCCTAGGCTACTAAATGGGACAAACTAAACCTCAACCAAAAATGAGGTCAACACATCACTAATAAATTATGCCGATAAAATCCATATTATAAAATTTTAAATCCAGTTTTATTAACCCCAAAATATCCCCCTGAATTTGATTTATAACTTTTTTTGCATAATTTCTAGAGTTTCTTCTATTGGTACACATCTTCAAATAACAAAGTCCTTACATTGCTTATATAAGTAAGGGTCATCCCAAAAGTAAAATTTTGAATCATGAATGAATTTTTTTTATTTAATGGCTGTCTAATTCGTAGGGTAAAATATTACTAAGTATGCATTAATCGCATATAATTGTTCATTGGAAAAATTTTCATTTATCTCATCATTAAAGTTAACATCATTTTTCTGTTTAAGTCATGAAAATAGGTCAGCTATTTGATTAAAGTAGCCTTCTTATCCACTACCTGAAAATAAAATTATTGCATTAGGACCCACATAATTAACTGTGGTTTTGTATCCTTCTTATTCATTAAATATTTAATAGCAGAATGATCAGTATGCACAATACATTTAGCTCCAATAAGATCAAGTCTAAATTTATCAAAAGCATGCACTATGACTAATAATTATTTTTCAGTTGTGGTGTAATTGATTTGTACTTCATTAAGGGTTTTATTAGCATATTGACCCCGAAACTGCTTATATGCAACAGTATAACAATAATTCTGATTATATTTTTCACTTATATTTCCTTATTTTGCAATAAAATTAAAAACTTAATCTTAAAGAAAAATAAGAATTTAACTTTTAATTTATATATATTTGGATACAACACAAGTATATGTATTGTTATCAAGTAATATAGAACTTTTTTTATTAAGACTTAAATATCAAACCCACAGGGAAGATATGTAATATACACTTTTTGGAAAACTTTCTATTATTAAAAAGACAATTATTTAAACTAAAGATGTTTTCGTTTAAATATTTTTGGTAATTTTAATATTTTGACAAAAATAAAACAAACTTAAAAAGATAACGTGAGTTTTTGTAGAAGAAAAGCACTAAATATGAAAATATTTTTCTTTTTATCATGAATTAGTAATAAGTATAGGAATTCTATTGTGAAAGTATGCATATAGTGTTGTGCCAAATAGGAGCAATAATATTCTTTACCCTTACTAGAGATGTTATAAAGAACATTAACCTGTCACTTTAAAGTCCTCTAACTCTACACCCTTCAATGAATATTTCCCTATTTATTGCACTCAATCATATGAACAACCTGTCACTTTAAAGTCCTCTAACTCTACACCCTTCAAAGATTATTTTCCTATTTATTTACACCCTGTCACTTTAAAGTCCTCTAACTCTACACCCTTCAATGAATATTTCCCTATTTATTTGCAGTCACTCACTCTAGAGTTCCCTCAATTCCCTCCACCTAAGGGCTAACATCTCGTATCATAACCTAACAATAAACTAAGTTGGGGGCTTTAACTTGTCACTTTAAAGTCCTCTAACTCTACACCCTTCAATGAATATTTTCCTATTTATTTGCACTAACTTTAAAGTCCTCTAACTCTACACCCATCAATGAATATTTCCCTATTTATTTGCACTCAATAATAAAGTCCTCTAACTCTACACCCTTCAATGAATATTTTCCTATTTATTTGCACTCAATCATATGATACATTCTCATTCATACAACCTCATGTGATTTTTTCCAATTGTTGACTGAGATAATACCAGCCCGGTTCTTACATGTTCTCACAACAAATTTTAACATCTGAATTGGCCAAATCAAGAAATAAATTAAGTACATGGATTTAAATCATTACAACTTCCAACTGTAAAGATCAATACTCTCCACACTTCCATCCAACACTTAATTAATTATCATTTTAAGAAGAAAGATAAAGTAAACTACTCAGAATCCATGGAGAAAACAAAACCAAACTTTTGTTTAAAAGAAGAAATCATTGTAAAACCAACAACAAGTCTCAATTAAAAAAAAAATTTGTCTAAAACAAAAGATAAAAACTTATCTCAAGTCCTCCACCAAACACTTGAAGTTCCTTTGAATCTCTTATCTTTTACAACACTCTCAATATAAAACTAAAATAAAAAGGATAAATATGTGGTGTCTGAAAATCTCTCCAACTAACTCCCCAATTTTAGAACTTTCAAAGCTTTCCCAGTACTTTCGAGACCCCTTTTAAAGTCTCAATCTTCCTTCTTTTATAATTCTCCAAAAGGTGTCTTGGAATCTCTTCAAAATGTGTCTTGATTTGATGTATTTCCCCAAGAGATGCATCCTTTCGTAATAATTTTAGTCCATGGTGGTTGTAACCACCTATTAAGCCAATAGGTGCCTCAAAAATCTCTTCAAAATTTGCAAAAACGTAATTTACTCATCCAATATCTACCACTGGCACTTAAGCACAGGGCCTCTGACGCTTAAGCGCGGCCTTCTCTGTTTAACCGGCGCTTAAGCACCGGATTTGATGCTTAGGCGCCAAAGCACTTTTGCACAATTTTCACGTATTTGCTCCAAATTTGATCCTTTTTCACTCCTTTAAACATTTTTCACCTTTTTACATATACTGAAAGAAAAACACAAAAATACATTCCATTAAAGTGCAATATCTCAAAAATAGGTATAAAAATGTTTCTAAAAACACTATATATTTTAGGCGTATCACATAGTCTATCACTTTAAAAGTTTTATCGTATGTTTGCCCTAATACAACCCTTATAGCATAATCACTAGCATCAAACATTAACTAAAAAGAATTTCCCAGTCAAGTGAAATAGTAATAGCTGTAGTGATTAATTTTTCTTTTAATAAATTAAAGGCATTTAGGTATTCCTCATTAAAATCAAAGTTAGTGTCTTTTTCTAGAAGATGACATAAAGGCATTGCAATTTTTAAAAAATCTTTAATATATTGTCTATAGAACCCAACATGTCCCAAAAAACTTCTTACCTCTTTTACAGACGTGGGAGATGGTAATTTAGCAATAACTTAAATTTTTTGTTGGATTTACTTCCATGCTATTTTTATAAATCTTATATCCTAATATAATTCTTCCTGCAACCATAAATTAATATTTTCCCAATTGAGAACTGCATTTGTTTTTTACGACATTTTATAGCTCTTCTTAAGTGATTGAAACTTGAATTGAAAGAGGTTCCAAAAACTGAGAAAACATCCATAAAAAATTCAATCTCTTTCTCAAGTCATACATCTTTAAAAAGTTGCAGATGCATTGCATAATCCAAATGACATTCTTCTAAAAGCAAAAGTCTCATATGTACTAGTAAATGTTGTCTTTGCTTGATCCTCAAGAGCTATGGGTATTTGGTGGTATCTGGAATAACCATCCAAAAAGTAGAAATAACGATGCCTAGCTAGTCTATCCAACATTTTCTCCAAAAAAGGTAGAGGAAAATGTTCTTTTCTAGTAGCAAGTTTTAATTTTCTATAATTAATACAGAATTTGTCACACCATGACTTGTCTTGTAGGAATTAATTCATTCATTTCGTTAATAAATATCGTCACTCCTCATTTCTTATGAACACAATGATAGGACTAACACAAGAACTATCAGAAATATAATAAATACTTCCAGCATTCAACCACTTTAACATTTATTTCTTAAGAACCTCTTTCATTATAGAGGTCAATCTCCTTTGAGGATCAGCTTTAGGCTTATAATTATCTTCCATCAAAATTTTTTACATACAGATTGAAGGACTAATTTTTTTAATATCAACTAATGTCCATCCGAAGGCTTTCTTATGATTTTTTAATGTCCCCAATAGTTTTTCTTCTTATTCTACAGTCAAACTTGAGGATATTATAATTGGTAGTATAGATGAGTTCCCCAAAATGCATATTTTAAATGAGCAGGGAGCACCTTCATTTCAAGTTCAAAGGTTTTCCTATTGAAGGAATCATGGGTTTATTATTTTCAGTAATATCTAAAATTTCAAAATTGTTCTAAACATAATTTGATTCATCATTAATTATCTCATTTTGTTTTCTTCAAAATCAATGTCATCTTTATTTTTTAGTTCTTTTTTATCTATTATTACTACACATTTTTCTTGAAAATGATTAGCAATTATATAATCAATAATATCCATTATATAACATTTACCATCTTTTCCTTTATCAAGATACTTCATTGATTTAAGCACATTAAATGTAACTTGCTGGTCATTAGTTCTCATGGTTAGTTCTCCTTTCTGTACATCTATCATCGCTCGTCTGGTGGCAAGCAAAGGTCTCCCCTAAATGATATGTATTTATTTCTTTTTCTTCTTCTATATCTAACACCATGAAATAAATAGAAAAGATAAATTTATCCACTTTAACCAACACATCCTCTATAGCCCCCTTAGAATAGGTGATAGATTGATCTGATAATTATAGGGTTATAATTGTGGGAGAAATCTCTCCTAAACCTAACCTTCTAAAAATATATAATGGCATGAGATTAATGCTATCTCATAAATTACATAAAGCTTTTCCACAAAATTTTTCTCCAGTCGCACAAGATATAGTGAAGTTAACAGAATCTTTTTAAGTTTCTTAGGAAGCTTTTTCTGAATTATTGCACTAAATTCTTCACTAAGTGCAACAGCTTCATGATCTTCAAACTTGCTTTTCTTGTTTAAAATTTCTATCATAAATTTAGCATAACTTGACATCTATTCTAAAGTTTCTACAAAAGGAATATTAATTATAAAATTTTTAAATATCTCACGAAATTTTAGAAAATTATTGATCCATTTTTTGTTGCCTAAGTTTTTGAGGAAAAGGAGATGATGATCTTTCTAAATTAATCTTAGTTTGAGAGACAGGTTTTTGCACTTCTTTAGGAATAGTTTTTTCACATTTTTTGGTTTCTTTATTTTCTCTTTCAACTTCAATCTCTTTTTGAACTTCAACATTTAATTCCCTTCCACTCCTAAGTTGAAAAATTTTAACTTGCTCTTGTTATTTTTTTGTCTTTAGGATTGATTTCAACATTACTAGGAAGTGTTCCTTGAGGCCTATTGCTAAATGCGTTAGAAATTAATCAATGTTGATTCTCAATGTTTTGAATAGCAGCACTTTGACTTTATAATTGACTTCACATCCGTAAAACCACTTCTTTCATAAATAAATTCTTCTCCTTAATTTGTTGGTTTTACTAAATCTAGGAGTATAAGTAGGTTTGTAGTTAGCAATACCCTGGTTAAAATTGTGATGGTTTTCCCAACCTAGGTTGGAATAGTTAGAGCATAAGTTATTGGTTCAATTATTAATAACATTTAAAGTTTCTAATTAGGTTTGAGAATCAATCATCTATCTTAATGAATTTTCTTCAATCACATGGGATGTTTGAGAAAAATTCATTCCAATTTAGTTTATTTTCCTAGATAATGTTGTAACTTGAGATGCAACCATCAAAATAGCCTCATTATCATGAATGCTGGCTACTTTCTTTGGATTTACCCTTTCAGAAGGCCATTAAAATTTATTTGTAGTCATCTCTTCAATTAATGCATAAGCTTGATTAAATGTTTTTAACATTAATGAACCTCTAGCAGCAGCGTCTATGATTGATCTAAAGGATCCCACTAACCCATTATTAAAAAGTTTGAATAATTAATCAGGCTGGTAAAGCATGATGTGGACACTTTTTAAGGAGTTCCTTAAATCTTTCTCAAGCTTCGTATATTGACTCTCCTTCACATGAGTAAAAAAGGTAATATCATTTTTAAGCTTAGCAATTTTTTAAGGTGAAAAATACCTAGCCAAGAATTTTTGTGCTAACTGTCCTCAAGTTCAAATATATCCAAGTGCTAAAGAGTTTAACCACATCTTAGATTTATCCCTTAAGAAAAAAAGGAAAATGTTTAAGTCTAATATGGTCATTTGATACTCCATCAGATTTAAATATAGTACACAGTTCTTAAAAACTTAAATTTGGGTCCTCAAAAAGTGTTCCCCCAAACTGGTTGTTTTGTATCATTTATATATTTGCAGGCTTAAGTTCAAATGAGTTAGCAACTACAACAAGAGTTTGTGTACTTAAGTGAATTTCATTTACTGTAGGGTTTGCATAATCCCATGAAAATATTTGTAAATTATGTTGTTCATTTTCAACATTTTGATGTTCAATATTATTTTGTAACGTGTTTGTCATTTCTTCAAAATTGTGAGGTTCTTTTTGTTTTCTAATTTTTTTAATCATTTTTTCTAATTTAGAATCATAAGACACTAAATTTTCAGATCCAAAACTTTGCATACGCTAAAGTTTCAGGAAATAAAAATACTCCTAGAAGATTTTTTAATTTTTTTTAATAAATTTTTTTATGTTTTTATACAACAACAACAACAAAGCCTTAATCCCACTACGTGGGGTCAGCTACATGAATCTTTTTCTCCAATGTGTCCTGTTTAGTGTCATATTTTCATTTAGTTCTAGTAAATTAAGATCATTTTTTATACAATAAGTCAATCTTCATAGGTCTACCTCTGTCTTTCTTAACACAAGTCAAATCTAAAACATCTACTCTTCTAATCGGATCATCAGATGGTCGATGTTTAATGTGACCAAACCATCTAAGATGAATTTCTCTAATTTTTTCCGTCACAGGAGCTACACCAACCCGATCACGAATATATTCATTTCACATTTTTTCTCTAAGTGTAAAGCCTCTCATCCACCTAATCATTCTCATCTCGGCAACACTTAACTTATTATTAAGCTTATTTTTTAAAGGACAACATTCAACGTCATAAAGCATTGTAGGTCTCACCACTGTCTTATAAAAATTTCCTTTCAGTTTAAGCGGTACTTTTCTATCACACAAATGGCCCGAAGCATTCCTCCACTTCAACCAACCAACTTGAATTCTACTATTAACATCCCCATCTATATCACCATCGCTTTGAACAATGGACCCTAGGTATCTAAATCGTTCACACCTTTTAATAATTTGATCACCCAAAGTCACACTTTTGTCACTAGAGCTATTACTACTAAAATTACATTGAATGTATTCAATAATATTTGGAACAACAGACCCAAGATATCTAAATCGTTCACACTTTTTAATAATTTGATCACCCAAAGTCACACTTCTGTCACTAGAGCTATTATCTACTAAAATTACATTCCATGTATTCAGTTTTAGTTCTACTTAAATGCACTAGAGCTACTACTACTAAAATTACATTCCATGTATTCAGTTTTAGTTCTACTTAAATGATGGCCTTTAGAATAAAAAAAATTATATTTTTTATGATTTTCAAAAATGAAAAAAAAGTACTATAATTAAGTTTTAATTCTCCTAACATAAATCTACAATACAAATAAAATTCTAAGTCAAAAATTTTCATCGCTATCCTCGATAATGGTGCCAAAAACTTGACTCAAGCCACAATTACGCAGATTTTTATACTTCAAAAGGTTGCCAAAAACTTGGTCCAAATTATATTTGGTGGCTAGTCTGAATATATAAAATGATTTAGAAAATAGATAAATAAGCATTCACACTAGGGGTACCATGCAAATACGTATCGTTTCAAGTAATAAAGGATTTTCTTTAAAAACCTCAGTATCGATCCCATAGGAAAAGCTGTAACTTTTTAATAACGACTTAAAAAAACTTCAATCTAACTTGCAGATAAAAATGATAGGAGAATGGTGTCAAAAGTTTTATAAGGGATTAAAACAAAATTTACGTGCAATCTAAATTTAAACAAAAATTAAGAACAAAGTTTAATTGACTAATAATTTTATAAGAGTTTGAATATAATGAAAAAATCTTTCCCTTTGCAAAGAGATCTTAATGAGTTTAGGAATTGAATGATTAAAAATATAAAATGATGTATTGTGACAAATAGGAGCATACCTATTCTTTACCCCCTATCAGTGTTAGTAAAGAACATTAGCTAACGTTAAGTATATTCCAGCTTGTGTAGTAGTGCTGAGTAGATTCTAGTTTC
Organism: Phalaenopsis hybrid cultivar; assembly: GCA_002079205.1. NCBI lineage: Eukaryota > Viridiplantae > Streptophyta > Magnoliopsida > Asparagales > Orchidaceae > Phalaenopsis > Phalaenopsis hybrid cultivar. Next base: position 46,678 of record JXCR01009540.1, on the reverse strand, counting down.
TCACTTTTAAATTATCCACTGTGCCCTCTCTGTAGGACCTATTAAGGACCCTTAGATCCAAACTTAATTTCAAATTATCAAAAGAATCAAGACTTATCTCCCTATCTATTTGCACTTCCCCTCGGACGATCGCAAAGGCTCTTTCCAAAGTTAAGTGTGGTACTTACTAGTTGGTGAAATCATAGCCCTTCAATGTCATTATGTTTCCCAACAGATTTTAACCACACAAGTGGCCAATTTGTAAAGTCAAAGAAGAATCAGTGAAAATACCATCACAATTCTATAAAATTAAAAAAAAAATCTTAAATCAATCTCATCCCACTTGATTAATTCCCATATGCAATGAGAAAAAAAGAAAAACTCCTTAGAATTCATGAAAATAAAACAAAAATACATGATTTGCATTGAAAGTTAAGTCTTAACAACAAAAACTCAAACATAAATACAAATTACTTATGTTATGTCTTCTCCCCAAGCAATTCTTGAAGTCTCCTTCAAGCAATCTCCAAACTCTACTTACACAATCAAAGACTCACAAATATAAACTCACACACCCTCTCTAAACATACACTAAAACTTACGCCAAAAGTCTTCTAAAACCACTTGAAAACTCCTTCAAAAACTCTCTTTTTTCATTCAGCCATTGGTCTCTTGTAATAGATATCTGAAAATAACCAAGGATCACTTCAAGCTCCTCTTCAAAATTTAGCCAAATTCAATGCATCTTCTAGAGAAATCGTTTATGGTGCTATAGTGCCATTCTGGGGCGCTATGACACCCATCACTTCGAATAGTCGGTGTGATGGTGCCCACGGCTTGTGCTATGGCTCCATATGTTGTTCTACCATTTTGCCCTCATTTTCTTTAAAGATCCATTCCTTGCACCTGGAATAAAAAACATGCAAAATACCTTCTTTTAATGTATAATATCATAAAAAATGTGCATAAAATGAACATTAAACATATATTAAAAACAGGTAATTTTAAGATGTATCAATTGACTTATCAATTCCTTCATGGGGATTGAGGTAAATGGAGTGAGGAAAGAAAATTGTTCATTTGTTTGATTCAATGGGTTTTCACTAGCTACACCAAGAAAGATTCTGGACAAGAATTTTTTTTGCTCCTAACTTAGTTCCCATTAGCCAAATCATTGCTCCAATGTACCCAGAATATAGTGAAAGCAATGAACCCAGTTGCGTCGTGCGGGGGCCATATCAAGTTCCTTGTCTAAACAATGAAAAACCATGCCAGTATGCTTTTCTTGAGTCCACACTAGATAGGCATAACAATCCTAACTATAAGATATGCAATGGTTATACTTCGATTCTTCCTATATCTACTTAGCTAAAGCTCCAACTCTTATTGAGGCCAAGATTAAGTTAAATCCACTCACACTTCAACATAAGTTAATCAAATTTAATTATGTACTAATCTATATAAGAATCTCTTTGTCATAGGTTGTAGGGTTTTATGAAAATATTTTATAAAAAATACATGTAAAGATATTTGCATTGCATCTCCCATGATTCAGATTCTTCCGCATCACAAACTATGCAACAAATACATATTTGAAATTTGTATAAGCAGTAATCAGTTCTAGAGTCAAATTGTTTACCTACTTGAATGTCCACTTTTAAGAGTTAAGAAGAATAAATGATATTTTAGAGCATCATTTATTCTAGGTAATCAAACTATCGATTCAAAGGAGGTGATATGTTCAAAGGGGTTGGTTCTACTGTGTAAGATTCCAAGGATGAAATCTTAAATTTGTTTGTTCTTCCGTCTCGACAATCTCTTTAGAGATAGCATTCACAAGCTAATATTATTTTGGGGTTCTAATCAACTTATTTCTGTTTTCTTACTTCGAGGGGGATGAACTAATTTTGTAAAATGATACGTGTCACCGCAACTACTAGAGTAAATGCATAATATTTAGGTGTTCGATACGTAAACACATAATATTTAGTTGGTCCGTATGTTAATACGGAACTAGATTTGAGCTTCATATTGATGGGCGTAATAGTGCTCATAATAATACACGACGAACTTATGAGATCTTAATGAATCAAAGTCAATATATAAATTTTGATTTTCAAAAGCATTCTGATCATGCTATAATTGAATATCACACTGATTTAATTGTTTTAGCAGATTGTGTAAGGTTTTTTAAAGATAAGAATTGAATTTTTGCAGACATGATTAGTCTGACAATTAAAGAAATCAAGGAATTTTTCCGAAACTTATGCAATTTTTAGCAGAACATAATGTAGATATTGATAATATTTGTGCTGAAAAATGCTCCAAAAAATTTAAAATTAACACCTCATTAGTTTCAAAGATATTATATTTGATCTGCTCGATTGCAATAATATATTTCATTGTTGAAGAGCACATGAAGCCTGCCATAAATTCACAAAAGAATTAATAGCTATTGTGTTACACTATATTAAAAAGTGATGCCAAATTATTAAATGATTTTATATATTGCACATGTTTCTAACACATCGATTGATAATCTTAAGAAAAATAATGAAGCAACTTTTGTCAACCTATGATTTAAGTATTTCAAGACTACGTAGTTTACGTTATGATGGAGCCATCAATATTAGGAAAAAATATTACATCAGGACTCCGCACGTAGAGTTACGTGTGTAGTCCAAAGAAATCACGCCACAGGGGAATATTCCTGGTAACACAGTGAAATATTTCCTCATGTGTTATTTAGCTGTTTTTGTATGTTATTCATGTGTTATTGTGTTCTGGGAATATTCATGATGTTATAATAACACAATAACACATCAATAATACTTGAATAAAACACAATAACATCTGAATAATACGGGAGGAATATTCCCCTGTGTTATCGGTCCGATTTTTTTTTTCTCACATTCATGTGTGTGACGTGATTTCAATGGATTCCGCACGTAACTCTACGTGCAGAGTCTTGATGTAATATTTTTTTTCCGTTTCCAATATTAGAGGGGCATTTAATGGGTTGAAGACATTAACTTTAAATAAAATAAATATGGTCATTATATTCATTTCTCTTTACATCAATATCAATTAAATTTGGTGCCAGTTGCTAAAAAATTAGGTTAAAATTGCCTAGTTTTTCAATATGATATAAAATTTGATGAATCATATTGGTGTCTCATACAAAAGTGGTGATGAACTCAGAGGAAAATGATGAGGGAATACTGAAAAACATTAGAAAACAAAGAGTTTATCACAGGTTAATGATTAAACCGTGAGATTAATTTTAAATGGGCAAGAAATACATGACAGAGTTCACATTATGAATCAATGATGAGATTGGTCAAAATGTTTTCCTGAATACTTATTGTGCTAGAAATTATTATAGAAATAAATTAAGTTCTGAACAAGGTGAAGAAGCATGCGTATTATCAGAAGCAATTCAAATATTTGAATTCTCATTTTAGCTTCATTTGACGAAATATATTGTTGGAATTACTTTTGAACCATCAAAGATATTGTAGAAGAAAGATCAAGATACAGTGAATGCTATGTTCGTAGTTCAAATATAAAAAAAGAGACTGTATCATTTTATTTTCAAACTATTAAAGCTAGCATTAATTTTGCCCATTGCTACATCAAATGTTGAAAGAATTTTTTTGTGCTATGGCTATTACAAAAAATTGACTATGACATGGAATTGGAGATAAGTGAATTAATGACATCTTGGTTACTTATTTTGAGAAAGAAATATTAGATGACATCGATAGATGTAATTATTCAGTATTTTCATAATATAAAGGCAATATGTTATAAACTGCATGTATTCAATCATTATAAACTTTATTTTGGTATATTAATAGATTCTAACAAATATAATATGTTTTAAAATCACCAATTCCGGTCCCAAGCCTGATGAAAAGGGTTGAGGGAACTTAAAAAAAGAAATATTTTATGCCTTGCATTTTGCTAAACTATCTAGCTGATTTTGTGAGTTTTCTCCTTCCCTATCTTGTACCTATTCTAAGGGCTTTGTTGACCTCATTTTTTGTGAGATCTAAATTGTTTTACTAGGCTTTAAGATCTAGTCAAAAGACTTCCCTATTGACTATCCTAGAAGACTTGTGATGAGGTCCAACTTACTTAGAGATTCAAAACACTTCCTAGGTTAAGTCTCACATGTGTGGTCTTAAACCCTCAGCACTTGGCTGAGTTGTTTGAGACCAACATGCTAAGACACGAGAATGAGTTCTTATAGGATCACAAAACTTTAGGGGAGACCTTTATCACTCGAACACCCACATCACACAACATACTTACTTACATACACATTCACAAACACCACCTACACATTCTATACACTACTACAATCTACATCACCCTCATACCTCACCCTACACATCACTCACTTCACCCTACATACACATTCATACACACCACCACAAATTACACCACTACAATTCACATTCATCTACCTTACATGTTCACCACATATGCATCCTTACACCAATGCACATCACCACCTAAACCATCAACCCCACATCAAATTTCACCCCAAGCCCAAATTCATCAAAATTGAACCCATATGCCAAGTACAATTTCACCAAGCTCATGTCCTAAACCTCATCATGACAATTTATAAAGTTCATCAAGCCCACGGTGGATTTAAATTTTCATCAAAACCCATGATCAAAACCAAGCCCACCAACATAATCCCAAAATCACAAAACTCAAGCCCAGATTCTAAATCTTCTTAAATCCAAACCCACATGCAAATTTCAACCACCTATGATCAAATTTAATCAAAACCTAAAGTCCAAAATCCCATGATTAATCAAGCTCATTTGGAATTTATGAAATTTTCCTCCACACATGAATTTATCAACCCTCCTCTTTAATGCAAGCCGTGCATGAGCCATAGGCAAGCCACATGGCTTTATCCAAGCCAAATGGAAGCCATGTGTGAGCCTCATGTGAGCCACCATACCATAAATGCCAAAAGGAGGAGTCTCTTTCAAAATCCCCTAAAAAGAACTTAACCACTCTAATGACTCACTTAAACCTAAAATTAATCAAAATCCACATGATATAAGCTTGTTTATTCACTCCACCAAGCTCATCACCAGCCTTTAGCCATCTTGGTGGATGAACCTAATCCAAATACATGGCTTGAACCCAAGGTCTACCAAAATTAGTTCAAACCCTTTCCACTTTTAATCCAACCCTTGGACACATAGCACCACACAATTAACTTCACAAATCTCTACCCCTGAGCTCCCTTAGTTAGATGGCAACCTCTCATGGCCTGGTTAACCATCATGGCCACCGGAAAATCCAAACCTGAGGGGCACCACAATAGGTTATACTAAAAATTGGGTCCATCCAACGTGGCTCACTCCCATTGGATTCTTGCCCCTGTCTTCCCTTCAAATAAACACCACCTTGGACCTCTTAGCTTGCCTAATCGAGCACCATGATCGAGCCTATAAGAAGGACCCCCTCATGGCCAAAATGGAAAACATGCACAAACCTTAGAGAAGCTCTATCAAATTGTTCCTAAACCTTCTCACTCTAGCATGAAGCTCATTCCCACTATCTTAACCTCTTTTTCTCACTGAGGAACCCTAATTTCTTTACAGAAATACAAGGCTTTTTTGGTCATTCCATTAAACTCCACAAAACTCAGAATTGGTTGTTCCAAAAGCTTCCTCACTCCTCAAAGCCACTTTCTCAAACAAAATCCTGCTCTCTTGTGGCCTCTAGCTTAGTGCTAGACCAAATTCAATTCATCATTTTTTTTAGATCATGCCCAGACCCATCTACAGAGCAAATGAACACTTGAAGGTGGTTTGTGGTGTCAAGGCTAAGCTTCCCAACCAACTCAATTGAGGTCTCACTATTTGGGAAAATGTACAGCTCAAAAACACCTATTTTTTTCTTGTTTTGTTCTTTTATGAAGAGAATGAACCATCCATGTCTACCTTGTCATGTGTTTGCCTCACTTAGATGAAGGTGTAACTGAGAATCGAGCGAGATTTTAACCCTAGATCATGGATGGCTCTCGGGTCATAGTTCATTCGGGAAGACGACTGGATGTCATTCATTCCCATGTATTTAAAATGAACGGTGTGGATCAAGTAGAATGGTAGATCAAGGCATGCAAAGGGGACAAACTGCGAGATGATAGGGCAAATGAGGTGTAAAGCACAACCAGTAAGAGTGCACCCCGTGGTATTTCAGAGACACTGAGGATGAGGTTGCTGCCACGTGGTTAAGTAGGAAATTCTGAGTTTTTTGATTTAATTAAATCTAGAAAATGAAGCATAAATTCAAAAAAATGATATCTTGGTGCACAATAATCAGAAAAATAAAAGAAAAATACCCTTGTGCTTAGTGAAAGATGAGATTTCAATGGAATAAAATTGAAAATAATTATCTTATATTTAATTTTAAATTAATTAAAAACCCTAAAAATTATTTAAATCATAAATAATTCAATATTGATCACCATGGCTTGAAATTTCTAGGCTTTGTTCATCTCAAATTAAGGATGTTCTCTAATTTTTCCAATGTTAGAGAACATCTCTAACCCTAAAATTTCTTATTTTTCATGATAATCACATTTGTTAACTTAAAATAATTATAAAAAATAAAGTAAATAATAAAAAATATATAAAATAAAATTTAATAAGTTCACTAAAGTTAGAGGGACTTATAAAAATAAAAATTAAATTTATAATTAAAATTTTTTTTCCCATGTATTTTTAATTCTAAAAAATCATTAAAAAATTATAAAATTATAAATATATTTCAAAATATCCCAAAACTCTCTCTGCTTAGAGGAAACAACTCTAAAATACCCCCATAAAATTTTCAAAGACATAAAATAAATTTCAGGTACTTAAATGCATTTTCTTATTATTTTGCTAATTATCAACAAAAATAATTATAAAAAATAAAATATAAATATAAAAAATACAAGATCAAGTTCAATGAGCTCAATGAAGTTAGAGACATTCATGAATACTAAAAGTGAATTAAAATTAAAAATGTATTTTTAAGTATTTTTCTAAATGTAAAAATAATTAGAAAAATAATTAAAAATTACAAAAATACTAATATATTTTAAAATGTCACAATTTTTTTTCTAATCAGAGATAATAACTTTAAAGAGCACCCATAAGTTCTTAAAGATCTAAAAATGTATGTTAAGCACTTAAATGTGTTTTCATATATTTCTACAAACTATTGGCTAAAATAATTATAAAAAAATTAAAATGAAAAAGATATAAAAACAAGTTTTCTGAGTTTCCCAAAATTAGAGAGATTAATAAAAAGTAGAAATGGATTTTTTAAAATAAAAATATTTTTTTTCTATTTATTTATCAATTAAAATCAATTAAAAATTTGTAAAAATATCAAAAAAATTAAAAAAAAAATATCATAAAAATTGCACTAAGTAGCCCTCTAACTTTTAACAATAACATAAATTTTTTTAAGTGCAGAGAACATGTTTTGGATAATTAAATTAAGTAACATTGAAAATTCACAATTATGGATTAAAATAATTATAAAAAATAATATAAAAGGAAAAAAAAAACATAACTTCTCTTCGTATTTCTTAATTAGTCCATGAGTAAGAGGAAAATGAAGTTTCATGACCATTTGAATTAAAATATAAGAGAAATGGGGTGTAAACCCTGAGGGTATAATTGGTAATTTTACACCCTAACTCTAATTTAATCAAATTTTTAGGTCAAAACAAAAGGTAAAGGTATTAAATTAAGATGATTAACCTACTGAAATAATTGAAACACAAAGGGTAGCGAGGTAGCAAGCCACTCATGACACTTTATAGAAAGGGTAAAATGATAATTACTTAAATTATTATGAATAGGAAGAAATGAGAATATGAATGACACAAAACTGAGGGGCATGAGTGAGAAAACAAATAAATCACTAATTTAAACCCCCAACCAATGGTCAAACAAAAATTCAATCTATATAATACAGATTAAACAGAGTTTACAAAAGTTTTAAAATTGCAAGTTTACCCCTAAGCCATAAGAGCTTGGTAGTGAAGTAAGTTTGATTTGATATCATTCAAGGAATATTTGAAGAATAAAAGCTAAGTGATAAGTGAACACCTTAATACACTAAAATCTCAAATCCAATTGAGGGGTAAGATTCTAAGTTCCTCGATGCTTTACAACTGTACTCTTATGGTTCTATCCATATGATCTTTAACATAATGACAAGAATTGAACAATACCCTTACCTACAGGTTGATTAAGACATAAAACACTGAGCATAGTTCAAAACATGACAATGCACATTTTTAACAAGTTGATTAACTCAACAATAAAGCAAGACTAGTTAAACTTAAAATAGCCCAAGAGCTCCTAAAGTTTGTTCGGAGTTACTCTCTAAATATTTTTAAGAAATTAGGGATATTTCATAGTTGGGTTTATTATGATTTGTTAAGAAACATTATACTCAAAATATAACAACTACTAAAACCAAACAAAAAAATGAAAACCCCAAGGACTCACCAAGATATGATTCAGAGCACATTAAATTGACATACATTAGTGTGAATTATCCTATCACCACTTAATCTATAGTAAAACTCAATGCTCAAGGATACAAGTCTTGGATATGGTATTCAGACCATTGTGGGCACTGAGGATATTTAAAATGTGACCACATATAGGTCATCGAGGTAGTGTAAGCTGAAGATTTTGGTGGCACGAACAGTGATGAGAAAGGTGTCTAGTGGTAAATTTAGGATGGCAGAATGGTAATGTACCTCCTGACCCAAGGACCTTGTGATGTTATAGAATTGAAACTGCTATTTACTAATATTTGATAAGAAATACCCCTGATTTTTTAGGTTACCGATGGTTTTGGCCCGATAATGTAATTGACTTGTGAACAATTTGATTTATAAAATATACAATACAATGACACAACAAATACCATTTCTTGTAAAACTAATATTTTGATAGCTAAGTGAAAATTTATCTTACTTATATGTATGACAAACTATAAATCTTGGGTGCTACCTTCTCTGTGTCTGCTTGTCGATTACCTGGGCTGGGGCTAAGAACTACCCTCCTTTGTTTGTCTTGCTGGTAATTTCTAGTCAATGTTGGGCTTTATACACATAGATTACTGATAGTTGCCTACGAAGTCCTTCGGAAATGATAATTCTGAGTCCACCCCATAACTTGAAATTCTTGCACTCAATCGAATCCTCTATATTGGTTTATTTAACTTAATTCACCTACTTGTGTTTCCTTGAATTTTATCTAAATATTTGGATTTTATGCTCACAATGTTAACTTTTTAGCAGCAACATCGGAGGTGGCATGTATGCACTATCATTTTATTTTCCTTTTTACTGCAATTTTTTTTCTTTTTTTTATCGACTTATGCATAATTTAATATACCTAAAATGACCCCTAGGGTAGAGAACAATGGGACAGCTGTTTAGGGGAGCAATTACAACAAGCCTTGAGACCCAACTGTAACTATAAGTTCAATCATAAATCTTAAACCTATAATCATCACAAGCAAGGAGCTTGGAGCTAATTTTCCAGGAAGTAGGATGAGGGTGTAAATAAACGGAGGACGACTTCAAATGACAAAACATGAATCAACTAAACTTTCCTCAGTCTTTAATAAAATTAACCCATAGGACTTTAAGGTTGTCTGTATAGTGTGACATACATTCTCACTTTTTCTCTTAGGCTTCTACATAATCATATTGCGCGGTGTAAGTCCCAAGTCTTTTTAGGGTTTTGAGGTTGCCCGTGTCGTATGACGTAAACCCTCCTATCCTTCTAGGCTATTTACATGATCATATATTGTGCAAATGTACGTCATAATTTTAAATAATTGGTAGGAGTAAACATTTAATAATTATTGTTTCCAAAATATAAAGCCAAAATAGGATAGTTTGGGAGTTATCGATGTTTTCCTTAAAATCCGTGATGTCCTCTACTTTCCGCTCCTTTGATTTCCAAAATAACCATTTCATATCGAGCCCTTTTGATTTAAATTTCCTACAAATAATCACATAAATTATACGTTGAATTCTTGAAGATGAAATCCCTAATCTTAATCTAGAGTTTTCTTAGGCAATTATGGTTGTATAAGATGTAATTAACTACATGTGCTTGCCTCTATAGAAAATTAGGAACCGAGATAATCTTAAGCCTATCTGATTTTTATATCAGAAACAATAATTGTCAGTCATAAGCTTTGCTGACTAAATGAGTGTCATAAATTTCTTAATTTAAATATATGAGCCTACTAACAAGAAATATGCTCATCTCTCCGGGTAGTGTAGTATTTGTGGTATTGTTCGCAATTATCTAAACTATTAAGTGTGTGTGATCTATTTTATCTCATATTTTAAAAATTAAAATTTTATTTTCAAAACTAAAATTATTTATACATATTAATTTAAATTAAAATAATAATTTTCACAAAAGATAGAATGACAGGCCCATTGGGGGCAGCTTATTTGGTGAAGTACATTTCAAAAATACCAGCTTACCCGTTTGGTTATTGCGTTGGTGTTGCTTATCGTAAAAATTTGATTGATATGTCTTGTAAACGCAGTTGTGGGCTTGACCCCACCACTTGCGTTCTTTTGCATGACTATTACCCCACTGCTCTTCTCAACACTACCCCTTTCGACAGCGTTCCTTCGCCCGATTTCTACCCTAGGTGCACGCCTCTCTCCCTTCTCTTCCTCGATTGCTTCTCTCTCACACTTAGTATTGCCTTTCATCTTTTCCTCGTCCCTCCGATCTCTGGTTATTGTGTTTTGTAAGTAATTTTCGATGAAATGCTCTTCTATATGCGATTTCTAATGATTTTTTGATGAAATGGTTTTCTTTATGTGATTTTTCAATGGAATGGCTTTCTTTATTAATTTTTTTCAATTTTTTGATGGAATTTGGAGAATGGTTGAAAGTGTGTTCTTGACTTGGAATTTGAAAAATTTAATAATAAGGGTGCTCATTTATAGCTAGCAACTTTTTAGGTGTCTTGTATGTAGTTGCCTTAAATGAAAAATATCGTTTGAGGTTTTACCAATTCCTTTGTTGTTTAATTGACAATCTGAAAAATGGATGTAAAATGGTGCTTGATTTTTTCATAGTATTCTTTTGGGTGACCTATTCGTAATTGTTTATATTCAATACAACACTTTTTTTTAATGTCTGAGCTATAAATTGAAAAATAGATGAAATTGGATGCTTCATTTGTAAATAACAATGCTTCGGTTGGCATGTATGGAATTTCCTCGAATTAAAAATATGGGATGAAAGAGGGTGCTTCATTGAAGTGCGGGTTGTGGGCTGTAGTTGGCTGTTGCGTTTTGTGGTTGTGGGTATGTGTGTGATGTGAGTGTGTGTTTCATGGTTGTGTGTGTGTGTGTGTGTGTGTGGTATAGAGCTATGTGAGACGTGGGTCTTGATGTAGGTTGTGCTATGGTGTGGTTGTTTGTGTGTGCAGTGGGTTGTGGTTACATGTGTGTGTTGTATGGCGTTTTGTGCACTTCATTGGTGTATAGCCTTACAAATGGGGTGCCCTGTATTTAATTACCACAAATGAAAAATATGGGAAGGGCTTTTGTTAAACCCTTTGTGGTTTGAAGAGCAGACTATGTTGTGGTGTGTGTTTTGTGGGTTATAGTTAGGTTTTGTGTGTCGTGGTCGTGTATAACCCCTTTGTGGTTTGAAGAGCAGGCTCTGTTGTGGTGTGGTTGTCTGTGTGTGTTGTGGGTTGTAGTTAGGTGTTGTGTGTCATGGTTGTGGATGTTTGGTGTGGGTTTATGTGTGTTGTGGGTCTCAATGTGGGTTTTGTTGTGGTGTGGTTGTTTGTGTGTGTTGTGTGTTGTTGTTGTGAGTGTGTGCGTGGTGTAGGGTTGTGTGTGTTGTGGGTGATTCATTGGTGTAAGCAGTGCTAGGGTGTCATATACTTAATTGCTTCAAATGAAAATATGGGATTGGGTTTTATCAATTCATTTGATGTTTGAGTAACAATTTGAAAAATAGGTGTAAATTTGTGCTTGATTTATCCATAACATTCTTTCAGGTGGCCTATTTGCAATTGCCTCTATTCAATACTATATAATTTTTTTCTTATGTTTGAGCTATGAATTGCAAAATGGATGAAAGAGGATGCTTTATATGTTGATGGAAACATCTCGGGTGGCCTGTATGTAATTGCCTCTAATTAAAAATATGGGAAGGAGTTTTATTTGTTCCTTTATTGTTTGAAGAATGGATGACATAGGAGGGTGCTTCATTGAGTTGTGGATTATGGGCTGTATTGTGCTTCATGAAGATAGCCCTCGACCGCAGGGTCAATTATTTGCATTTCTTTTTGCTAGCAAAGACATTTGATTTTATGCAGTTATTATTGTGCTGCTTGGATTTACTTCATGTAGTTCAATCGAATTTATGATTTGACTGTTTTTTTTTCGCGAGAGCAAACATTTTGCTATTCTATATTATTTCTTCTTATTGTATGCTTTGTGATTTCATTTTTGATATTTTTTAATGCGGAGAGATTGACATTTATTACTTGTACAGAGCAATTCTTTAGCACAGACTCACAAAGAGAGAGGTGCAGAAGGAAAATTGCAACAACAGTTTCTATGTTATATGAGTAGTACAACTTATACATTGATCGAACTCTTTGCATGACATCTACTTATATTGTTAATTAATAGGTTGGGGAGCTACTACAAAGACCCCTACAAGATTCATCAATATGATTGTATGAAACAACCCATATTTATAAATCTACTCGATAAGCTACATGAAAACCATGGATCTGCTTAATATATCTGCTACATGAGACAATTCTACAAGTGGTCACAACGAATCACAAAGAACAGTGATTTCTTTCGATGGGCAAATATGCGCGAAGAATCAACTGCCGAGAGTGACCAAGGGTCTACTAGTATACACAGCCTCCACTTTAAAATTAATATCATCATATTATTAAATTTTATCTAAATAGTATTTTTCTTTTTTGTAATAATTATAATACTCACTGTTAAGTGAAGTGTATATTTTATTTTTTGTACAGTTCTTAAGTTGATTTTTACTTCTCAAGTATCAAATATATTGCTATGATAGTTCTGTTGCAAAAACATTACTGCACAAGAGTAAAATTATCATTTATTTAGAAATAACTGCAAAACATTTATTTTCCAAAGTCACAAACTAAACAGTGAGTCAGCTTATCCGGATCAGCTCCTGCGCAGCAGCAGCTGCTTATCAGCAACTAATTAATAAGCAACCATCTTAAACAGACTCTAAATTCGGTCTATGGACTTTTAGCCATACATAAAGAGTTACTACAAATGAAATTGTAAAACTAATAAATTATACTTCAATAAGATAAAATTTGAACTCAAAATAAAATATTTGATTTGATTCATTCAATCCGAAATTAAAAGTTTTAATTCCAAAATTAGGACTCAAAAGCATCATTAAAGATAATAATTTAATTTATAGTCGCATTAAAAACGAACTTCTGTTGACATGCAATAAACTTGCATATTTTAAAGAGATTCAGTGAAATTGGGGATTGACGCACGGCACCTGACCATCCTTCATTCCTTGCTGTCGAAGTTTAGAATACTATTGATGATATCCTTTTTTTTAATAGAAAGTGTAATGTGAAGGAGCAAATATAACATCGGAAGAATTATTGCTCATATTTATTACCTTACCAACAATACCTGCTCTTCCGTTCTCCCCCATTACCCTCAAAAGCGCTAGAATTGCAAGAGATAGAGACGGCTATGGAGGAGTTCTACCTTAGCATTGCATCGATGCGGCCAGCGTCCGCTCTCCTACTCGCTTCGGCGGCGTCGCCTGTAGATTTCACACCCTCCTTGTTTGATTCCCCTCCGCCGACTCCTGCGCAGGATGTGACGTCCAACGTCGACGAGGAGATGCAGGAAGCATTAGAACAAGTACAATTCGTCATTGGCTACTCATTCAATAATTTATCTCTCCTGGAGGAGGCCCTAACCCACTCCTCCCACCCAAGCCGCATTTCTTACCAGAGGCTTGAGTTCGTCGGAGATGCTGTGCTTAACCTTGCATTCACCAATTTTGTCTACCTTACGAACCCTTCAGTTGGTCCTGGTGCTCTTTCGCTCCTCAGAGCCGCCAATATCTCCACCGAAAAACTCGCTCGCGTCGCCGTTCGTCATGATTTTTACCGCTATCTCCGTCGGAACTCACCCTCGCTTGATTTAATGGTGTCAATTTATCGCTTCATTTTAATCTTAGTAGTTTTTGTTTGTGCGATTCTATCGGAGTAGTAACTTTAGGATTTTCTTTTTTCCCAGGTGCAGGAATTCTCTGAAGCAGTTAGAAAAGAAAAAGAGGAGGACTATGCTGGAATTTCATATGGCGGAAGCATGGTAAAAGCTCCTAAGGTTTTGGCGGATATTGTAGAGTCTATTGCTGCCGCCATCTACATAGACTGTAGCTTCAATCTCGTGGAGTTCTGGAAGGTAAATTTTTTCCTTCTTTCTGGATATTTTGATTGATTTTCTTTTGCTCAAAATTTCCACCTGTTTCTACTTTCCCCCCTTATGTGGTAATTTGATATTTTTCCTGGATTATTTTTTTCTTTATGAATCATGATTCCGATTTTGTGCTAACAAGGCTGAAATTTGCTTTTTTTTTAATGATTACACCGATAGGTTTTTAGGGGAATTTTAGAGCCAATCATTACGGTGGAAACTCCAAACCAGCAGCCCGTTTCACACATCTATGAGCTATGTCAAAAGCAAGGATTGAGTATCGAGTTTAAGAATTGGAAGAAAGAAAATATTAACATAACTAATGTTTACGTTGATGGGGAGCTTCTTGGTGTTGGGTCCTCTGAGCAGAAGCCTATTGCAAAGCTCAATGCTGCCAGAGATGCACTGCAAAAGTTGTGCCATGATGAGGCTGACCGCATGGATATTGCCAAGTGTTCTTCACAGAGCAGTAGAGCATTGGAAGACGTGGCAACATCCACACAGATGAATGGTGGGCTTGTGACGGGCAAGACTGATGCCAATGGAGGAGAGGAAGTAGATGGTTCAAAGCAGAGGCTTCATGATCTTTGTTCCAAGAAGCGTTGGCAAAAGCCAGTTTACAGGTATGTGATTACCCTTTTTAGGCGGTGTTTGATTGGAGCCTGAATTTACGTTAAATAAGATTTATCAAATCCAGTAAATTCAATCGTCGATGTGATGGAGATGAACTCCCGAGCGGCTTTAGGAAGACATTTTTAAATCTGTTTAACAATCATTTTTACTAAATCCGGCTTTAAGTCCTAAAAGAGACAGAACGCAGGAAGAAAAGACGTAAGACGAAAAATTTTGATTTAACGAAAAGTTGGATTTAATTGTTCATTTTTTTAATGTTTGGCTAGATTTTGGCTAAATTCTCTTTAAATGGTAGCAATTCTCTTTAAATGATGCTACCAAACACTGCCTTATTCTTCTTAATAAGATTGCTTACTTGACTGGAACTCTTTAATCGTTGGTTGCATCGGCATCCTTTTTCCTAATTCCGAGAAAATGATAATAGGCAGGCAACAAAAAATGGAATATTATGCTTTTTTTTCAATTTTCTATTTTTGGAAAGGGAAGAATTTGATATTATGGAACAACCTAGAAGATATTTTGAAGAGTAAACTTTTGAAGTTTACATGAATAAACCATTCAAGCGAGAGATAGGTGGTAATGGTGAAAGATGCATGACACCTACAAAAAGGGAATCAATTTTTATAGATGTTGAAAGAAAAAAAATTCTTTATTCCATCTTTAACTTTATAAAATGCAAGATGTGGGTGATATCTATAAATATCGGCTTTATTAAAATGATGGAACTTCTTTAAAAAAATCTACCGTATTTCATTATATTTGCCACTCGCCTACTTGCTCTCCATTTATCTTGTTTTTGTCTTATATCAAAGAATAATTATTTCCCTTTCACCTTGTTTTCCACATTGCATCATTTTTAATATTAAAGCAATATGACATCAAGCAATTTTTACGAACCACCTACTGTTGTTTTTGTGTTGTGTCAGTTTGTGATCAAGGACTTTGGTATGAAGAAGAAATACTAGATATTGCTGACCCTAATCTCAACAATATGCTATTAGATTCATCAGAGACAATGATAATGAGGCATTAATTCATGATAAAATGTAAATGAAAGATGAAAATTTGAGCTTGGAAAATTATTAATTGAGAGTTTAAATGATTTTAAAGAGAAAAATGAACAAAATAACAAAGTATGTTATAGATTGTTAAAAAAAGTGAAGTCATCTTTAAAAATTTGCTTAAAGGAACAGCTTTAGATGTAGATGGGGTACATAGTAAGATTTAAAGGCTTGTGGGTGATACAATGATTTGGTTGATACTCTTTTTATTAAAATTTTTGATTTAAAATAATGTGTTGGAGAAGAAACATTTTGGTTTCGTTCAAGAACAATAAATGTGTCCTATTTAATATAGTGAAATATATAGGAAAGTGTGAACATAAATATTGAAAATTTTTTTTTGAGCTAAGTCAATTAAGGAGAATCTTTTTGGTGCAATTAAGAGCAAAGATAATAAGAGAGTAACATATATAAAATTTGAAAATTATGTATTTATAAAAAATTCAATTTAGTTTCATACTAAGAAAATATACTATATACATGTTTTTGTGTTGTGGCAATTAATGAAAAAAATATAGATGTATAAAAGGGATTTCATATTATTTTGATCAACCATAAGAGGGCTTGTATTTGAGTATTAGGAGAATGTTTGCATTAATAAAAGAAATTATTATAGATATGTTAAATTATTGGAGATATGCATTTTAAAGCCTTGAGGAGTGGTTAGACTGTATGTAGGTTTCCCAATTATTATATTGTTAAATCAAATATGCATTTTAAATTTGCACTTGTTTGTATTTTCTTATGGAATTGCTTCTAAGGAGAATTCAGAGCAAGGTTCATTGGGATATGTTTTTCATATATGATTGGTGAGATGTGCTTAAATAAGTGAAAATTTGAAATATTTTACAAGATCATTTAGAGGTAAAAAGCATAGGATTATTAGAATAAAGGTCTAGCATGTGGAATATAATTGTGATAGTTGTACTTTAAAAATCAATATTACTACAAGAGATAGTGATCCTTAGATATGATAGTTTTAAGTATTTTGAACATATTATTTTGAGGTTTAACGATATCATTGAGGATATACTTTCTAAGGATAAAAATTATGCTGTTAAAATGGAAGCATTTTATGAGTAGTTTATGATTAGAAAATATCATCATAAATCTTATAATTAACTTTTATAAATTATATTATTTTGGCTATATTATGGTTTTTATCATCTAAGAGCAATATTTCATCAATATTCAAGACAAGCGGGATAGAAATGGGATCGTTAAGATGGATATGTGGTAAAAATAGGAAGAGTGAATTGATGAATGATTGTATTAGAGAGACAATGGTTGGTTGTCATATGGGGCAACTTTTAAAATCAGATATTAGATAATAGAATTAAGTTGTTTGGATAAGTTGATCAATTATAGCTTATATTAATTAATAAGTTTGTCAATATTTTATTATATTTATTTAATACAAATAAGAATAATATCATAATTCATCACTTATGTTTAGTTAAGCAATAATGTATGGTAGAACTTGATAAGTGGCATAATATATAGATTTGTAAGATCAGGCATGCTCTCTTAGAGTTTGGGATAGTGGTGGTGTCCCATAGTTTCAGTTATAGGTCACCTCATAATCTTTCTTACTCATGATTAGGATATTAGTGATCACACTTGGTTGGGGAAGTTGAGATCAGAAAGGGGTGGGGGTGTAAAATACTTTTAGATCATAAGAGTTATGCCTATTTTTCTCTTTTTTTGGTAGCTATTAACTGGCTACATCCAATATTAGTAGCATTAAATTGGCGCTCCATTGAAGTCACATGGAAGAAACAACCAAAAGAATGGCTATTTTTGATGTTGTATCAATGCTTGGTCGTTGTTGTCTATCCCTTATCAAAGGAGTAGACCTTAATAAGATAACTATGTGATATCTCACAAAATATCTCATGTAATATATAATTTTCATAAATATTCTAAAACATTTAGCAGAAATATTATTGATTCTCAATTTTTTTTTTTTTTTTGTCTCTATCCTCTAAATAGGGGCTTTTCTATATTTTGAATTGAAGCTGTCAGTATATATAAATTCCCTACTAATGTCTCTTTCTCTTATCTTTAGTTTAACAAAATGCCTCAAATGTGGTACTGTAGCCTCCTTAGCTTTGAGCTTTAGCTTTTTTTCATGTTGGAGGTGATTGTCACTCCCCCTTTTAATCTAATGCTTGACTATGAAAAATCTTATATCCTCTACCTAAACTTTGGGATTAGTAACAAATGAGGAATGGGGATTCAGAAACCCAATCCTAACAGGTTATGCTAATGTTAATGATTTTTATTTTTATTGATAGTCTAAATGAGGATTCTTATAATTGATTACAAATAATTAGGATAAATGTTGACTCCTGAATTATTTATGGTTCATGCTCAAGTGTTACTAATTAGAGAAAATGTGAAAGATGGGAAAAGAGGTGAGGTGGATATAAAATCAATTAAAATCAAGCTTAGTATGTTATAATGAGAATAGAGGGGGATAATAAAAAAAATTGAACCTTTTCTTTGCCCTCGAGATACTCCTATTTATGGGTAGTATCTTGACTCTCAAGAACTAGAGCTAAGGCTATAGAATGAGCTATATAAATATAAAATTTAGAATGGAATATAGAAGGCTTGTAGCCTTAGTGCATAGTCGGATTAGATAATTGATATGCTAGAGAGGGTGTCAGATCTTTTACTGGCTTGAGTGTAAGTGAAGATGATTTTATTCTTGAGCCTTAATAGAAGTTTCTCTATGATAGGCATGGGAGTTTGCCATACTATTGTCGGGTAGATGCCTTGAACATCATTGGCGAGTCTATCCACGTTGAGCTTGGTTGGCAAACTGTGCTCATCAAACTTACCCGACGAGCACATTGGGCTTGATCCAACAAGATGGTGTTAGGCTAGGCTGTTTAGCTTGGCTCCTTTATTGTTTTTAAGTGAATTTGCCCAGTCGTGTACTATTTAGTTTCCTTAATCTCTTGTTCTTTGAAAAATAATTGCAAAAAGAACAAAAGAATGAAACATTGTCTAATGCTTTTTTTTAGGGTGTTTATTGCTTTGAATTGGGTTCATACCTTGCATGTTGTAATGTGCGAGTTTGAATGCTTGTGCCAACTTAGTTATATAGTTGCCCTTTAGAGACTCATTGGCATAATTACTAGCATTTAATTGAAAATAGTCCGTAACAAAAATTATAGAAAGTTAACATGGATTTTTATTCATGGATTTTGACGCAATTATTATTTAGCCCACATCATCACAATCTATTTTCCTATAAATCTCTTACCCCTCCATGTAGAAGGGTTTCACATTTTGACTTTTGCTTCTCCTTTGCCTTTTGAATTTTGCAACTTATGGACCATGGACATTGGAAACTGATGATGACAATGAAGAAGTCAGTGTTGTGATGGTAAACAGTAAGAAGTTGGGTGCCCTAGAGTGAATAAAGAGAAAGATGATTTTGGTCTACACATCCAAAATAAAGAAGGCGTAAGTGGTTGCCCCAACATAAGGAAAGACTCTTATGTTGGTCTCATTCGATGAGTGTTCATGCACGATTCATTTGTAGAAAATGGAAGTTACTATAGGTTTTACAATGATGAGTTTGTTGAAGAAGAAATTTGTGAACTATCTTGTGGCACTGTTATGATATTATATTCTTTTGTTATCAAGGCAATAAAAGAGGATGTGATTTTCGGGATAGCTGGGTTGCCCCATTAGCTGAGGCACATACTTTGTAGAAGTCATCATTGAGGGAGACATTCAGAGTCACCTGAATCTCCTAGTGTTGTGAGTTAGTGGGTTTCTTATTAATGTAGTTGTTGTTGTTGTAGGTGCGACGCTAAGGCCATCTTGACAAACTGAGGGTGGTTACGTCTAGTTTACCCTATGCCTATTGCTCATAGTTGCTAGGCCTGAGAGGTTAGCCTTTAATCATTGGGCAAGCATTAATCGAGGACTTAATCAGTATTGTTGAGTTGGCAAGGTGATTGGAGAAAATCTCATTGTAGATGGTTGAATTAGTGAATTGGTAAATCACTTAGTAGGAGCAGTCACAATTTATCAGTAGTTGTCACTTTTAAGGACTTAGGTGGGGATATGATACTTGATGAGTTCATGGGTTCACTTAAGTATAACCCAACATATTTTCAAGTCTTAGATTGGCGGTAAGAGGTGAGCCTAAAGTTTGGCCATAACCAACTAGCTTCTGAGGTTTTCATTCCAACATTATTGTGTGATATTGATGAATTTTATAAGGCGACTATAGATAAGATAGACTCTGCTGACTTGGAGTTTAAAGGGAAAGTGGAGTCTTATGAGGAAAACTACTCGTAGTCGACGTCCTTTATTTTGATAGGTCCTGGTTTTTAGCGTCTGCAAATATATTTGGGTCTAGTCGGTTATTTATGTAAATGTTAGTTATCTAATTAAAATGAAGAAATACTTTATTTATCTCGAATGTATTGTATTCACCTAAGTTCACTTTGTTTTATATCTCGCTATTGAGATGGTTGTGGCTATTGAGTATGTAGGAGAAAGAGTGCAGTTCTTGGATTAACCTTTTATTACAGAATTGGTAGCAAAATTGTAAGACTTGCACAATGTAAGATACTTTTGGCTCATTGGTCCTTTAGTTTCAAATAAATTTTTTACACTAATCTCTTTTACTTGTAAGCTAAATGGATAAGATAATGTTGATTACTATACATGTAGGATTGTCGAACTTTCATGAGTGAGTTATTTTATGATTGTAATTATCAAGACCAATGTTGAGCTATCATGGACTAATGGCATAGAAAGGTATGCGTAGCTCATCACATATGCTATGATTGTTGTGCTCTCATGAAAAAGTTAATCCATCGCCACAACAATGAATNTTTTTGTAGTTGATCTCGGATTAAGAGTTCAACTAAGTATTGTTGATCTACGCATCTCATTTCCTTTTTACAATAGGTAAGGAAATAGGATTGAGGTTGTTTTTGTGTGGCTAATCTCAACTCCTTTACTATTTGTGTGGACGCGACATGTTCACTACTTCCATCATCGATGATCAAATTGCAAACTTTGCCTTTTCTTCTACACGTTATGCGAAAGATGTGCCTTAGCTATGACGGTACTCTTTCCGGTTCTGACTGCAGAACCCTCCATATGACTAACATTTCTCCCTCGTCACCTAGAAGCTGAAGTGCTTCCTCCGAACCATCCCCTGATTCTTCTTCCTCGACTTCTTGGACGATACCTTCATTCGTGGACGAGGGAACTCCACTCGTAGGATAGTGGGAGGCGATGTGGCTATAACCGTGACGTCTAAAACACTTCTGGGCAGGTATTGTCGCAGATGAACTACCCTTTTCTGGCTTCATTCTGCTTGGGGCGGTCTTCTCACTCCCTAGTGCTGCCTTTCTAGCTCTGGTTGTGACCTTGTGGTGTGTGTAGTTATAGGTGATGGCCTGAATAAGGAATGCTGTCTGAAGGAGGATTGGGGTCTGGTCTATTTTTATCGTCTTTCTACCTTTAAGGCTAGTCCAGACATTTCCAAACGTCCAGTAGGGCTGCAACTGAGCCATGTTGCTAATATCGAGTTTTAGGTCCCCTAGATAGCGGGCGATCGTGTGCTCCTCTTGCTCGACTAACTCTCACTTCATCTGTAATTGGTCAAACTTTCCTGTGGACTCCTCGACTGAAATATCCCTCTGTTGCAGGCTGTGAGTCTTAATAACATATCCTCATTACTTTCTTCATTTTTCCCCTTGATGAACTTATCACCACCTTCTCGTTTTTACTGTCGAGTTTTAGGTCACCTTGATGATCTTATCACTGAATCATGTTGCTAATATCGAGTTTTAGGTCCCCTAGATAGAAGGCGATCGTGTGCTCCTCTTGCTCGACTAACTCTCACTTCATCTGTAATTGGTCAAACTTTGTTGTGGACTCCTCTACTGAAATTTCCCTCTGCTACAAGCTATGAGTCTTAATGACATATCCTGGCGATAATGTGGTAGCATGTAANATACAAAAGAAGACACTAACCACATTGCCACATGAGGTGTTATGATTTAAACTTAGACATAAATACATATAACATATTATTATATAAATAATTTATGTAATATATTGTTATATAAAAAATTATATATATTTTTTTCGAGCCATTTCGAACCGAACACGAGCGAACAAACTGTTCGGCTCGTTTACATTTCGAGCTTAAAAATTTGTTCGTGTTCGGCTCGTTAGGCTTAACAAACGAGCCGAACACGAGCTGCTTAACGAGCCGAACACAAGCTGTTCATGAACAACGAGCCAAATTGACAACCCTACTTGTAGCTAGCAGCAAGTGGCAGGTTGTTGGAAGGACAACAAGAGGTCGGTGGTCTTCTGGAGGCGTAGGAAGGTGGTCAGCTCGCAAGAGTCTAGACAGTAGGTGATCTGCTGAGAGGTGGCCGGAATAGAGTGTGGTGACTGATGGGAGAAGCCCAAAGGAACTATGCTCTACTGGAGGATGTAGGAGTGATTGGCGATGAGTTTGAAAGGCGATGGAAGATAAACGACTGTTTGGTAGGCGCCGGAAAGGTGTGGCGGTGGCTAGGAGTAGCTGATGGGATCTGCGGTTTGCCGGGGAGTGCAGGGAGGTGGATGATCTATGGGGAGGTGTCGGAGGATGCTGCCAATCGACCGGGATGCGTCGACAAGGAGTGCGACTGTTGTAGGGAGCAGTTGGCAGGACTTGTGGCCTACGGGAGAGAGTAGGGAAGATGGACAGTGGGCAGGCAAATGCTGGGGGGTGGACGGCAGCAGGGTAGAGTGGGGAGTGTGTGGAGGTCATCACCAACTCGAGCGAGGTACAGCTGGAGCACCGCTCGCTGCTGAATACAACCCTAGGAAGGGGAACATCTTTGAGACAATTGAAATGAGAGAGAAAACAGAAGCTGATTAGTTCTTAACAAGCAACATCCATAAATAAAGGGGAATCAAGAGATAAATTAGGCAAGTAGAAGAACAACAAGAAATTGAGGGGAAAATAGAAAAGAAAGAAATTTGAAATGAAGCCTATGTAGGAAGGGATAAATTTGGAAGGGATTATGTGCAGGAAAACAGGGAAGGGAGAGGCGAAAGTTTTCACCTCTAAAAAAGCTTGGCCGGTCTGGTTTAGCAGGAAGGCTGGACTGACCTTCTGCTCAACCAGACGATCTGCGTGGAGCTGTCGGAGGATGCTGTCGGTCAACTGGGATCAGAGAAGATTGACAGTGGTAGGGTAGGTGTTGGGGGGTGGACGACATTAGGGTAGAGTGGGGAGTGGGTGGAGGTCATCACCACCTTGGGCGAAGTATAGCCGGAGCACCGGTCGCCTTTGGATACAACAATTGGAAGAACACCTTAGAGGCACAACTGAAATGAGAGAGAAAACAATAACTGATTAGTTCTCAATATGCAACATCTATAAATAAAGGGGAATCAAGAGATGGACTGGGCAAATAGAAGAAAAGAAATCAATGAGGGAAAAATGGAACAGGAAGGAATTTAAAATGAAGCCTATGTAGGAAGGGATTGCATGCAGGAAAACAAGGAGGGGGGGGTGTGGAAGTTTTCACCCCAAAAGATGCAACAGGGAGGCTGGACCTGCCTTTTGCCCAACTGGCCAAGGCCTAAGAATCATGCGTTAATCTCACGGGGTTGGGAGAGCTTCGACCTTATTCGTCGAAGCTTTTGAATCCTTGAAGTAATTGAGGTTCGCGACATTGAAGGTAGTTGGAATTTTGTAGTCTCTTGGCAAGTCAATCTTGTAGGCTGTCATTCAACTTCTTAAGTATTCTTAAAGGTCCATCTGTTATGAGCTTGAGTTTCTCGAACGCTCCTACGGGAATTCTCTCCGTTAATCGAATCCACATGAGGTTTCCTTGTTGAAATGTTATCATCTTCCTGGACTTATTTGCCTGTGTCTGATATTTTTTGTTCTATTTCATAATCGTTTTCCCTACCTTTTCGTGGAGTTTTTGAATTTGGTGAACATGTTCAACATCCGCATAGATCTTTGATTTTGGCAGAAGTGGTATCAACTTGAGGGGCGTAAGTAGGCTGCGCCCGTACACAATCTCGAACAGAGTGTGTCTCGTAGTCTGATTCGTGGGTCGATTGTAGGCAAACTCGGCTTGAGCTAGAATTAAATCCCACAGTTTAATTCTTTTTCCAACAAAGCATCTTAGAAAATTCTCAAGACTCTTATTTATTACCTCGATTTGATCATTTGTTTGAGTTTGTGTTGTGCAACGGAATTGAAGTATAGTCCTCAAAGTGGTTCAAACATTTTACGTCCTTGTCAGAAGTTACTGTCTTTGGAAGTGTAGTCTTTATGATATCTCTGAAGTACAAGTTGGCAATATGAGATCATTCAGTGTCCGACGACAGACCACGAAATGCGCTATCATCGAGAAATAGTCTACTACTACTATCATGGATTCCTTGTTTTATTGTGTTTGAGAAAATCCAACCACAAAGTCCATGCTAACCTCTACCTATGGTGCCTCTGGTACCGGTGAAGGAGTGTACAATCTGGTATTCTGCTATTGAGTTTTTGCGATTGACAAATCTACACTGTTGGATGTGTCACTCTACATTGCTCATCAGTTGAGGCCAAAACAATTGTTCTCTCGCGAGTGCGAGTCTTTTCCCTGCCAAAATGTCAACCAGTCCTCCAACGTGGCTCTCTTGAACATTGGTCTCTCTCAACGAGCATCTTGGATGCATAATTTACTTTGGTTAAACAAGTAGCCATCTACTCGATAGTACTGCACGATAATCTTCTCTCGACATTGTTCCATGGGAATCCTCATCGGCCTTGTATAAGTACTTTACAATCTCAAAACCCACCATGCAAATCTCCATTGATGTGATCAACTGGTGGCGACAGCTCAGTGCCTCCGTGAATTGCTTCTGACTCTCGATTTTGTGCTTTAGCACGAACTGGAATGGCGTTAAGAATTATACCTAAGTGGTGTGTTGCCTCTTTAGTTTGCTTTGGCTGCTTGAAGTAGCTGGTCAACAGGTAATTGTATGACTCCAATGCTCCAGAGATCTGATAATCACATAAAATTCCTTATCATAGGTTAAGTACTCATTCAACTTTTCACTAAAAAAGGCGATGGGGTGACCTCCTTGACTTAGTGCTGCTCTAATTCCCACGCCGGATGCGTCACACTCAACCTCGAACTGTTGGTTGAAATCTGGTAATGCTGAATTTGGTGCTTGGGTCACATTTTTTAGTGTGTCGAAGCTGGTCTGAGCTGCATTTGTCCAGGTGAACTCTTTTCATTTTAATAGTAATGTCAGGGGGGAGGTGATAGTTCTAAAGTTCTCGACGAATCTCGAGTAGAAGGAAGCTAGCCTTAGAAATTATTGTAGCTTGGTGAATGACTGCGGTGCAGTTTAGATCTTTGTTGGGTCCATCAAAATGCCTGTGCTAGATACGATATAGCCGAAAAAGTATACTTGGTTTGTTATGAAATGACATTTCTTCAGATGGACATACAATTCTTAAGCTCGTAATACTTCGAATAACATCCTAAGGTGTTACAAGTATTCCTCCTTCAATTGACTGTATAACAAAATGTCGTTAAAGTAGACCATCACGAATTTCCTAATGTGGGTCTGGAACACCTGATTCATCAACTGCATAAAAATATTAGGTGCGTTGGAGAAGGCAAAAGGCATAACTGCCCACTCGTATAGACTATCTCGTGTCTTGAAAGTGGTCTTCCACTTGTCTCTTGGTCGCATTCGTATCTGATGGTACCCACTGTGCAAGTCGATCTTGGAATAGATGGTGGCTCCGTGTAACAGATCTAAGAGATCATCTAGGCGTGGTATGGAAAACCGATACTTGATGATAATTTTGTTAATGGCCCGGGTGTCGATGCACATCCATATGAACCGTCCTTCTTGATTGCCATAAGAGTGAGGACAACACACAAACTGGTGCTTTCTCTGACTAATCCTCTCATAACGAGGTCTTGCACCTATTGTTGTAGACCCTCATACTATGTAGTCTCAATTTGTAGGTGGGCCAATTCGGTAACACCGATTCTGATACTGGTATGAGGTCAATGGTATGTTGGATGTCCCTTAGTAGCGGCAATCCTTTTGGAAGACTGTCTGTCATTACATCTTAGAAGTTTTGTAGTGGTGATTGTAGAAGTGCTTGTATCTTACTCTCCTCATCAATACCTTCTANGAAAGCCTAACTTGACTAAAGCGGCTGAGCTGGTCTCCCACATAGATGCTTGAGCTTGGCTGTCTGATTTTTTTTAACGAAAAAGGCAATGTTCGGGTTCTACTGGACACAAAAAAGGAAGAGGTGTTACATAAGGTGGAATCAATTATCTCTTCGCCACCATCTTTTTCGTTTGTAAAAATAAATCAACATGTATATTTACCATCATAAATGTTTTGAGTGATGTACTCGTTCTCTATAAAAATAAGTTGTATTGATAAAAAGTGTTTTTGTATGAATGTCATTCTGATAAGTATTGTTGATAATGAACTAGCCCAATATTGTCGAAAATGAACTCATATCAATGGGTGAGTTCCCTACGAGTTAAGGATATAACCATTCTCAACATATTATTATTCTAGGTTTTAAAGGATTTAGGTGTCTTTATGAAGTATTGACAATATTTTGCTGGGGCCATATCTTTCCGTCATGGTTATAGCAATGGTTTTTCTTGCCGAGTAGGAGGTTGTTAGGGTTTAGCTTGACACAAATACGCTCGAGTTCCTTGATGAGTAATCTCTTTACCACCATAGCTTTTCGTTTGTAAAATTAATTGACTTGTATGTATGCTTGCTTAAATATTTTGAGTGATGTGCTTGTTCATTTGTGAAAACAAAAGTTGGTTCAGTAAAAATGTTTTTGTATGAAAGTCGTCTGAGAAGTATTCTTGAGATTGAGCTTGTGTCAATGGGTAAGTTCCCTATAAATCTTTTCTCTATTTTCTTTTTTTCTTACTAAGCAAGTGAACTTAACATCAGGATTTTTGCATTGTGAATTAATAATATATCTTTTCTCCTTTGATTATAACTTTAGGCTTTGAAGGATTCAGGCCGCTTCATTAAGTTTCAATAGTCCTTCACTTTTGGGTCATTGCTTTCTCTCATTGAATTGATATTCATGACTTTCAAGTTTATTTAGGCCGAGATCTTGTGGTGTTTAATCTCTAAGTTATATAATTTATTTTTTTCTAGGCCAAGTCTTAAATAAGAAGAGTTTTTCTAGAATTAACTTGCTCGGTCAGGATTAGATTTTAAAGCAAAAATTCTCAAAGTTGGTCAAGATTGTTTTTTAAAGCGAAAATTCTTATTGTTATTGGTTTTATTTCATCACCAAGGGAGTGTTTCCCTAGTTAGACTGGGGTGAGTTTTTTGAGTATTAATATTTTGTATTTTGATAGCTCACGAGATGACTAACAAAGTTTTTTGCTTTTTCTATTAGTTGGATAGTATGCTTCCTTTGATAATTAGAGTTTCAGAAAGAATGGGGCTGCTTCGTTAAGTCTTAACTATCCTTTGTATGGGGTTTATGGCTCAATTTTTTCCTCGACATTTAGTATATTTTTGTTCATGGCTTTGACTTGACCGTTTGTTTTGGATTGATACACATAAGCAAATTTAAGGCAAATTTCTCTGAAAAATTTCTTAAAGCAAGTTGTATGAGAACTTGGGACCATTCTCAGTTATTATAATATGTCATAAGCTTTGCCTACCAATAATCTTCGTCGATTTGAACTTACATGTTGCCTCCAAAGTCACTTTTTCCATTGCCTTGCCTTTTACCCACTTGGTAAAGTAATCAATTTCATCATTATAAAATTTATTTGCATCTTAGCAGATGAGAATGGTCTGATTACATTTTCCTCAGATAGTTAATGATTTGGGGTTTGTACTTGGTTATAGTTTGTGAGAAGATTATGATTGCATTGGTGCTAATAGATACATCATTTTGAAAAGTATTCGGCATCTTTGCGAATAGTTGGCCGGAAATTTCCTTGCATTTGGATTTGATTTGCCACATTTTGAACTCCCGAGTGACTTTCACAGTCTCCGATGTGAATTTCCTCTAGAATTCAAGTGAATTTATTCTCTCTAACACATCTCAAACACGACGAAGTTTTCTATTTCCTTTATAAGTCATCATTAATGACATTTACAAGGTAATTTTTATTTTAAATGGTTTGGGATCTTTTATTTTATCTGTTATGACATGCTTCTTCTAGTACTCCACAAGCAATTTATTCAGTTTGGCTCGTTTGAAAGGTTGATTTCCATTATTTACTTTTGCTTTGATGGCCTATGAGTAAGTTCGAGACCTGTTTGCCAGGTTCCTTGTCTTAGAAAGAAGGTTGGTTAGTTGATTCTGCTCTCTAGGGTCTGCTCGATTTTTTTAATACTCAAATTTGCTAACTTTAGACTTGGCTTTAAAAATTATCTTCTTAGACTACCATTGTGCTTCGTACAATCCATTGAGTTAATTGACTATCAGTTACAAGTTTGATGCACATTTAGGTGCTGGGCACCTACTCTCGTAGTGAATTTTAGTCTGAGAATTAATGGTTCATGCAACCTTTATTTTTGATGATTGAAAATTGTATATTCATAGCGTTTGTTGAGATGTTGTTTGTCGGGCTTCTTAACACCATTGCAGCTTTTTTTTGTGTGCTAGATGCTCCACCACATGTAATTTCCATAGCAAGTCGTTTATTGTCAGTGTTTTTTCTTCAACTCCTCNTTGATGTCGAAGTCTCTTTGTTAGCCATGTACGAGCTCCTCTTTTGGCCTTCGTTGATGGTGAATTCCGAAGTAGTGTGGCCGATGTTCATTGTCGTTGATGTCTTCTCTGTGAAACAAATTCATATCTTCGTCTCTTGCGTCCTCTGTGACTCTCGAGATCGCGGTTAAGGGTAATCTCGCCGCGTGTTTCATCGTCCAATTCGGCTAGTCTCTGTTGCTGGTAATGGATCTTCCGTTATATCTCGTCTTGGATCAGGTCCGACACGTATCTTCACGGAGACATGATTAGGGTTTGGTGTGGATGGGGAGTTTATGGAAGGAAAGCAAAGAAAGAGAAGAGAGAAAGAAGA
Organism: Phalaenopsis hybrid cultivar; assembly: GCA_002079205.1. NCBI lineage: Eukaryota > Viridiplantae > Streptophyta > Magnoliopsida > Asparagales > Orchidaceae > Phalaenopsis > Phalaenopsis hybrid cultivar. The sequence continues at coordinate 17,324 of JXCR01009540.1, read as the reverse complement.
AGGGAAAAATAAGGAAAGAAGAGAAGAGAAAAGTTTGCGTTTTGGGTGGCTTGGGTAGAGTGTATGTTAGGGAACTCTAGTACAGGATTAGGGTTGAGCTAGTTTTGATATCAAATGATACCAGAGTTAACCCAAACTATTACTCCAATGACACATTTTATTGCTGACTTCAAACAATTACAATGATGACTCTTCACATAAAACAACACAATACATAAATAATAAATAATAATGATTGCAGAAATAAGTAAAGGAACTAACTTGCTCTCTCTAGCGGTGCGCAGCAGGTCCAACCAATGGAGGAAGCAGCTGGAGGACAAATTGGTAGGTAGCAACAAGTGGCGGGGTGTGGGTTCTGGAAGGACAACTGGAGGCCGGGGGTCTGTTGGAGCCCTAGGAAGTGGTCGGCTGGTAGGAGTCTTGATGGTGGGTGACCAATTAAGAGTTGCTCAGAAGAGAGTGCGATGGCCACTGGAAGAAACCCGAAGGAACCATGCTCTACTGGAGGATGCAAGAGTGGTCGACGGTATATGAGGAAGGCATCAGAAGATGGATAACTGGCTGTTAGGTGTCGTAATAGAGTGTGGTCGTTGCTAGGAGTAGCCAACGAGATTTGCGGCCTGCTGGGGAGTGTAGGGAGGTGGACAATCTGTGGGGGAGGTATCAGAGGATGCCGCCGATCGGCTAGGAGGCCCTGACAAGGAGTACAACTGCTGCAGGGAGCGGTTAGCGGGACCTGCTGCCTATGAGGGAGAGTAGGGAAGATCGACATTGGGCGGGTATCTGCTGTGGGGTGGACGGCAGCAGGGTAAAGTGGGGAGTGCACAGAGGTAGTCACCATCTTGGGCAAGGTACAACTGGAGCACCACTCGCTGTTGGATATAGCTCTCGGAAGGGAAGCGCCTTAGAGGCACAACTGAAATCAGAGATAAAACAAAAATTGATCAGCCCTCAGCAAACAACATCTATAAATAAGGGGAATCAGACGATAGACCAGACAAGTAGAAGACTAGGCAAAAATAAAGGAGGGGCGATTGAAAAATGAAGAAATTTGAAATGAAGCTTGTGGAGGAGGGGATGGGTTATGAATGAAGGAAAATTGTGCATTAATTTAGGGAAGGGAGGGGTGGGAGTTTCCGCCACTAAAGAAGCCTGACCAGTCCAGTCCAACAGGTAGTCTGGACCGGCCTTCTGCCCAACCGGCCAGGGCCCAAGAGCCCGACATCATCGGTGCTCCAAATAATTTGTTTTTACTGTGCATTCTATGCACTCGGGTAGAATCATCACATCTGATGCGACTTCTTTTTGCTTTTTGTTTGTCACCGTATTGTCTGATTTTCTATAAATCCTTTCTCCATCTATGAATGGGTTGTGCATTTTTCATGTCAGCACTTGAACTATTAGCTAATTTCAATGATCTCAATGTTGCCGGTATGGTGGCGAGGGTGGAGAAGGATGGTGCACAAGTTGTAGGTGCGTGGCGTATACTTCTGCTATATTCTGTGTTGGTTGCAGGAGAGTGAAAAACTTAGTTTGGTTGACATTTGTGGAGATTGGAATAGTGGGTTGTTGGGTTTCCTCAATGTATGCCTTGCCTGAGGTGAAACTTGGAGATTATTACCGCCTCTCCCAGCTTGAAAGCCTAACTTGACTAAAGCGGCTGAGCTGGTCTCCCACATAGATGCTTGAGCTTGGCTGTCTGATTTTTTTTAACGAAAAAGGCAATGTTCGGGTTCTACTGGACACAAAAAAGGAAGAGGTGTTACATAAGGTGGAATCAATTATCTCTTCGCCACCATCTTTTTCGTTTGTAAAAATAAATCAACATGTATATTTACCATCATAAATGTTTTGAGTGATGTACTCGTTCTCTATAAAAATAAGTTGTATTGATAAAAAGTGTTTTTGTATGAATGTCATTCTGATAAGTATTGTTGATAATGAACTAGCCCAATATTGTCGAAAATGAACTCATATCAATGGGTGAGTTCCCTACGAGTTAAGGATATAACCATTCTCAACATATTATTATTCTAGGTTTTAAAGGATTTAGGTGTCTTTATGAAGTATTGACAATATTTTGCTGGGGCCATATCTTTCCGTCATGGTTATAGCAATGGTTTTTCTTGCCGAGTAGGAGGTTGTTAGGGTTTAGCTTGACACAAATACGCTCGAGTTCCTTGATGAGTAATCTCTTTACCACCATAGCTTTTCGTTTGTAAAATTAATTGACTTGTATGTATGCTTGCTTAAATATTTTGAGTGATGTGCTTGTTCATTTGTGAAAACAAAAGTTGGTTCAGTAAAAATGTTTTTGTATGAAAGTCGTCTGAGAAGTATTCTTGAGATTGAGCTTGTGTCAATGGGTAAGTTCCCTATAAATCTTTTCTCTATTTTCTTTTTTTCTTACTAAGCAAGTGAACTTAACATCAGGATTTTTGCATTGTGAATTAATAATATATCTTTTCTCCTTTGATTATAACTCTAGGCTTTGAAGGATTCAGGCCGCTTCATTAAGTTTCAATAGTCCTTCACTTTTGGGTCATTGCTTTCTCTCATTGAATTGATATTCATGACTTTCAAGTTTATTTAGGCCGAGATCTTGTGGTGTTTAATCTCTAAGTTATATAATTTATTTTTTTCTAGGCCAAGTCTTAAATAAGAAGAGTTTTTCTAGAATTAACTTGCTCGGTCAGGATTAGATTTTAAAGCAAAAATTCTCAAAGTTGGTCAAGATTGTTTTTTAAAGCGAAAATTCTTATTGTTATTGGTTTTATTTCATCACCAAGGGAGTGTTTCCCTAGTTAGACTGGGGTGAGTTTTTTGAGTATTAATATTTTGTATTTTGATAGCTCACGAGATGACTAACAAAGTTTTTTGCTTTTTCTATTAGTTGGATAGTATGCTTCCTTTGATAATTAGAGTTTCAGAAAGAATGGGGCTGCTTCGTTAAGTCTTAACTATCCTTTGTATGGGGTTTATGGCTCAATTTTTTCCTCGACATTTAGTATATTTTTGTTCATGGCTTTGACTTGACCGTTTGTTTTGGATTGATACACATAAGCAAATTTAAGGCAAATTTCTCTGAAAAATTTCTTAAAGCAAGTTGTATGAGAACTTGGGACCATTCTCAGTTATTATAATATGTCATAAGCTTTGCCTACCAATAATCTTCGTCGATTTGAACTTACATGTTGCCTCCAAAGTCACTTTTTCCATTGCCTTGCCTTTTACCCACTTGGTAAAGTAATCAATTTCATCATTATAAAATTTATTTGCATCTTAGCAGATGAGAATGGTCTGATTACATTTTCCTCAGATAGTTAATGATTTGGGGTTTGTACTTGGTTATAGTTTGTGAGAAGATTATGATTGCATTGGTGCTAATAGATACATCATTTTGAAAAGTATTCGGCATCTTTGCGAATAGTTGGCCGGAAATTTCCTTGCATTTGGATTTGATTTGCCACATTTTGAACTCCCGAGTGACTTTCACAGTCTCCGATGTGAATTTCCTCTAGAATTCAAGTGAATTTATTCTCTCTAACACATCTCAAACACGACGAAGTTTTCTATTTCCTTTATAAGTCATCATTAATGACATTTACAAGGTAATTTTTATTTTAAATGGTTTGGGATCTTTTATTTTATCTGTTATGACATGCTTCTTCTAGTACTCCACAAGCAATTTATTCAGTTTGGCTCGTTTGAAAGGTTGATTTCCATTATTTACTTTTGCTTTGATGGCCTATGAGTAAGTTCGAGACCTGTTTGCCAGGTTCCTTGTCTTAGAAAGAAGGTTGGTTAGTTGATTCTGCTCTCTAGGGTCTGCTCGATTTTTTTAATACTCAAATTTGCTAACTTTAGACTTGGCTTTAAAAATTATCTTCTTAGACTACCATTGTGCTTCGTACAATCCATTGAGTTAATTGACTATCAGTTACAAGTTTGATGCACATTTAGGTGCTGGGCACCTACTCTCGTAGTGAATTTTAGTCTGAGAATTAATGGTTCATGCAACCTTTATTTTTGATGATTGAAAATTGTATATTCATAGCGTTTGTTGAGATGTTGTTTGTCGGGCTTCTTAACACCATTGCAGCTTTTTTTTGTGTGCTAGATGCTCCACCACATGTAATTTCCATAGCAAGTCGTTTATTGTCAGTGTTTTTTCTTCAACTCCTCCGATAAAGTCAGCTATGAAGTCAAGCAATTACTGCACTTTAATTGCTGTCCTTGGCACATATGAAACCTGGAATTTACTCAGCTCTATCAACCATTTGGGAAGTCATCTCGATTGGTCGGTTTGCTAAAACTGACTTCGACGATGATCTATAATGATCTAAATCAGATGGACATTGAATTAAGAGCTTAGTTATTGGGCGGTGATGGTAAAGACAAATGTGAGTTTCTCCGAGATTAGATTGGGTTTAGCTTAATGAAGCTCCTTGCTTACATAGTAGATTTGCTCTTATTCTTTCCTTCTTGACAATTTTTGATCGACTTAACTAATTCTTTCTCAGCGTCCATGTAGGAGATTGTTGTCAGGTGTGGATTTTACAGTAAGGGAGGTGATGTTAACAATGCCCATAGACTCTGAAATGATTTTTCGCATTCCTTGTTTCATTTGATTCTCTTAGCACTTCTCAGGGTTTTGAAGAAAGATGAGCTCTTCTCTTTTTCATGTGATTCAGCTAGTGAGTTTCTGTAGCTCCTTCATGTTTTTTCAGGCCATGACATTATCATTATAACTTGAAACTTATTCGATTTATCTTAATCCTGTAATGGGTTAGCATAAATCTCAAAATTTTACTAGGATTGGCTCCAATTGTGCACTTCTGCAGGTTCAGCCTCATTTTGATAAGGTGCTGAAAGTTTTCTTGAAATCGAGTGTATGTTAATGTGGGCTTTTGTTGGTTGCTTTTGCCCAATTGGTTATCTACATATTCCTTTATATTTGTCCCCTTCTATTTGTACAAGATGTGGTCTATTGCCCTTTGATAAGTAGCCTATAAGTTCACAAACCGAATGAAATGAGGTTGTACTGGTACAAGCCATCACCCATGATAAAAACCATCCTTTTGGTATCATCAAGTACATACTGCTTTGTGGTAGCTGAGAAGACTTTCAAAAAGCTTATTATTGTGTAGCCCATTGTAGAGTCAAAAAAGGCATTGAAGCTTTTTATTGTGTAGCTGATTGCAGAGTTGACTTAGGCATTGATATGTGGCAGTAGATGGCTATTTTTGAGACAAACCGAGTTCAAGTTAGTAAAATCGATGTACATTTGCCACTTCCTTTGGACTTGGTACCATGACCGCATTTTGACACCTAGCCTAGATACCAGACTTCTGTGAGCAGGCCCACGTCAAGCAACCATTGCTCTTTTTTATGAATGGGGATATGTTGTTTTTTTTTCTTTTTTTGTTTCTGTTTGACTGGTCAAATATTCTTATATACATTAATCTTGTGGCGGACAACTTCTACATCTAACCACGACATCTCTTTGGACGACCTAGTGCATCTGTCCTCATGCTCCCTCACATTTGCCACAAATTTGTCTTTGTATTCTACTTAAAAGGACAAGCTAATTCGAAAAAGCGTGGTTGGGGCCTTTTCCAACATTATTTTTTTCCGCTTCTTCGGTTTTCTTTAGGTTCATTTTTCCTTGAACGTCTACAAATATTGTGCGTCACTGGTAGTTTTGACGATGCAGGTTCTAGAGTGGTAAAAGTCCCCTCTAAGGGTCATTTCTCTTTCAATAGGGAACTTGATAACTACATAGTATGTTGACATGATTGCCCAAAAAGTGTTAAGAGGTCAATTGAATATAGCATTGTAAGTCTCTTGAGCATCAATTATAACAAAATTTTGCCATTGTAGTGTTTTGTTGATCACCTTCTTCCCAAGTAATTGATAGCATAATTACTCCTTTAGTTTCTCATTTTTCTTTGGACAAATCGACAAGAGGCTTATGTTCTTTAGATAGGCAGGTTCCCTTAATCTTCATTTTCTCAGATACCCATTTAAAATTAACATTGTCTGAACTCAGTGTCGATCAATATTTTTCTGTTCTGGTAGCTGACAATCAGCGTCGTTACCACAATTACATCATTGAATTGGTGAAGTCTACAATCTTGTAGAAGGTGGAGCAACTTCAGACAGGGGGCTCGNTCGGGCTCAGGAAATAAGTCTTGTCTAGGGATTGCAAAGTTCTTGCTCTTGAGGACCCTTCTTCTAGTAGCTGTCTGTCAACTTCTCCGAAAATTGTACTCATGGAGATGCCCTCGAGATTTGATGGAGGGCACCATATATTATTGNTGATAAATATAAATATGTGAGTTTAGGTGTGTGAAATGTAAATACATAAGAATTATGTTATGTATGTGATACGGGAGTTGAATCAAACCACGATTCAGACGCGACAAATTTTATTATTGAATTCTAATGCGAGTACAAGGGCGACTAGCAAGTAAGAGTGCATAAGCAGTAAAATGAATACAAAAACAGCATAGCATAACAAAATTAAAGTAGCAAAGAAATAGTGCAATGCAGAAAATAGACTAAGCGCGGATCAGAAACAATCCTAGGCCACGTTAGCGGGCGATGGAGAAGTCACGGGAGAGGTTGGTGAAGAGTTGGCGGTGGCTGGCGGATGTCGGAGTGACCGGCGGTGATTGGAGCGGGCTAGGAGAACTTGGAGAGGCTGATAGTCCACGGGAGGTGGCAATGGAGAGGGTGAGGTGACAACGACAAGTTAAGAGCTGCGGAGGGCTGCAGCTTACTTGGAGGGGTGCAGGAAGGAGGGGAAACACCTAGGAGAGAGCTAGGAAGTGTTAGGGGACCCGATGGCTAGCTAGAGGGATGATGGAAAAAGGGGTGCAGCAACTACAGTATGAGTGCAAGAAGAGTTGGCGGCGGCTGGCAGATGTCGGAGTGACCGGCCGTGATTGGAGCGGGCTAGGAGAACTTGGAGAGGTTGATAGTCCACGGGAGGTGGCAATGGAGAGGGTGACAACGACAAGTTGAGAGCTGTGGAGGGCTGCTGCTTACTTGGAGGGGTGCAGGAAGTAGGGGAAGCACCTAGGAGGGAGCTAGGAAGTGTTAGGGGACCCGATGGCTAGCTAGAGGGATGATGGGAAAAGGGGTGCAGCAACTACAGTATGACTGCAAGAACTCGAACAGCCTGCAGGAGAAGTTGGAAGGGCGGCAGCAATGGAGGGTGATGTCGAGAGAAGAGAATAAAGCAGAGATACACAACACCTTGGCGGGATACAGCAAAAGCACCACGCTGCCAAAGTATAAAGCCTCGAACAAGGGGAAAGCCCATAGGGGGATCACCTTAAATAGAAAAAATCAGCAAGCAAAAACTGTCCTGGCCTAACAAAAAGACAAGCACAAATAGAGGAAGAAGGAAAGACCAAAAAGGTAAAATCTTGAGAAGGAAAGAGGTGAAGAATGAGAGAATTGCAATGGCTAGGAGGAGGTGCTCAGCAACGGCTAGGAGAAGGCGTGAGTTGGGGCAACCGAAAAGAAGGATCACGGAAGATGGGCAGGGGNGAGGTGGCAGTAATTTTCAGTATCATGGTTGTGGTTTTTGTAGAAGCTTCAAATTGTAGTTATGTCCTCCATTTGAGGACTTTCATACTTTGAGGAAGTTTTTTTTTTTTTTAATTTTAAATAGTTTCAACTAACTCGACTATTGATACACGCAACTAAATGACTATGAGGAAATGATGAGCAAGTGGTGCCAGTGGAGGTTCCCTATCTGCGGCCATGTGCTCTTCTCGCTCTTATCTAACACACTGGGTTGGTGGTGAACTTGTGGAGAGATATAAGGGTGGTAGGTTGGTTGGTGGCATGCATTTTTAATCTAGGATGTTTGGGATGAACGTTTTCCCTCGAAGTGTCTACCTATTGTGGTTTGGAGTTACTGGTGGAGGTCCTCACTTTATTGTTGTATTTCTCTGTGTTAACATGATCATTGACAATTTTAAGCAATTCAACTGAAGTGTTTGGCCTCTGCAAGCCGAGGTCATGGCAGAAATACTTCTCAATGGATTTTGGTTAGGGCTAACTGAGTTACATTTGATTTTTGATTCCTAATTACTGTCTTTGGGATATGATTGCAAAACTTCTTAGGGACTGATCAGGCTCTTAGCGCATTTTTAGTAATTCATGTGAGCTTTTCTGTAATTTTTGAGCACTAAAAGTAATGTGATAAACTTCTTTAAATTGGTGAAAGGCATAATCATCCTCGAAGGTGGTAGGCAAGAAAGTAAAACTATTGACTCAAGTCATAAAGAAGAGTTGGCACTTTTGTCGTTTATCTTGGGCTGGGAGACTGTTTACTCAAAGTAGGCTACTTAGTTGACATTGTCAGTCCAATCTTAGTATGAAGCATTTATCAATTGAGAAATTTTTCTTTTAATTCGCCCTTTATGTCACTCGGGCTCATGGGACAATTTTCTTTCGGGCTCAGGAAATAAGTCTCGTCTAGGGATTGCAAAGTTCTTGCTCTTGAGCACCCTTCTAGTAGCTGTCTGTCAACTTCTCCGAAAATTGTACTCATGGAGTTGCCCTCGAGATTTGATGGAGGACACCATGTATTATTCTCTCTAATCATTATCCTAATTATTCCCCTATTCTATTTTTCATTTCAATAAGTTGTCCAGTTGTCATAAAGTTCTAGTCATCTATGTTATTGAGTCTTCCATGGAACAGGTTTCTCTAGCTGAGTTAGTGCTAATCCCTTTAATAGATCTCTGAATATTTTTTTTTTATTTTTGGAATACGTCCACACTGGATGTTGAATCATAACTGTTTGTGTGTGTGGTCACAATATACTAATTTAGAGGAAATAAGAAAATCTAGAAAATGTGATGAGACAGAGGAAGCAAATCCATTAAAGTCTAGATCAGAATGCTACAATGAGAATAGATGGGGGAGAAGGTAATAAGGTTGAGCCTCGGCCCTCCTCTAAATCCCTAATTTATCAGTGTGAATCTTAGTCTCGAGTATTACAGAGAAGGCTACAAAATGAGTTATTCAAATAAAAAAGGTATGAAGGAATTCAAAAGACTCGTAGCCTTAGTTCAGAGTCAGATTGGATAATCAACTTGATTGAGAAGTTGTCTAGTCTCTTAGTGTGCTGGATTTTAGTGACGGTGGTGTTGTTCTGGAGCTGTAGTGGATGTTTCTTTGTGGTAGGCGTGTGAGATGACTTGAACTATGTTGGCAAGTTTGATTGCTTGGAGCTGAATCTGGCAAGCTATCGTCATTCAAACATGGCTTATAAATCTACATTGGGCCTGATCTAACGAGCCAGTGTTGGCATCGCTCATCCATCCTCTGTCATTCTCTTATGCAAACCTGTCCTAGGGGTGTACAATAAGGTTAATGANTGGTAGGCGTGTGAGATGACTTGAACTATGTTGGCAAGTTTGATTGCTTGGAGCTGAATCTGGCAAGCTATCATCATTCAAACATGGCTTATAAGTCTACATTGGGCCTGATCTGACGAGCCAGTGTTGGCATCGCTCATCCATCCTCTGTCATTCTCTTATGCAAACCTGTTCTAGGGGTGTACAATAAGGTTAATGTATGGCAAAGTTTACATTTAATGGCATGTTATGTGATCATTGTTTTATAAAAAATTTCTTCTTCTTTGCAAGCTGCCATATTTGGAAATNCATCCATCCTCTGTCATTCTCTTATGCAAACCTGTTCTAGGGGTGTACAATAAGGTTAATGTATGGCAAAGTCTACATTTAATGGCATGTTATGTGATCATTGTTTTATAGAAAATTTCTTCTTCTTTGCAAGCTGCCATATTTGGAAAAGAAATCCAAGACTTGGTACAAACATAATAGGCTGGAAAGCAGTTGAACATCTCTTGAATTTAGCGATCATTGTAGTTTTGAGTTGTAAAAATGCCTTTACACATGCAAGCAAAGCACCTTAAAATCGAAATTTTGGTGACACTATTTATTTAATAAAATTCAACAATGCAATCAGCCCACTAACCACTAAACACAGGTTAGGCTTCTAGATCCCAAACCAAAAGGAAAATATTTAGCAGTAATTACAACAAGTAATCAGGCTTTCTAATAACCCTCTATTTCCTAATTCCATTTCCCGAACAGGCTATCGTTTGCAAAAATTTCAGGTAACCACTACCTCTTAGAGGTTAGATCTTATACAACAATATGAGAAATTTCAGGCTCAGACTACGTTTTGTTTAGGTTTTCCGAGGATTTCAGCAACCTTCAATTAATTAAGTGGTCAAAATATAGTTATACTACAGATTTTACTAAATAACTCAATGAAAGTATAATTTGGAAAATAGAGTACGGATTTCTAGCATTATTCGAGGCTCCAGTGCTAGCTGAAAATTGATGATTGCAGGTTTTAGTAATTTAATCTTGAAACTACTTTGTTGTAGATCTGCCAGCCACCCCTTTTGGGATTATAAAACAAGGCAACGGCAGCTAAACTATTATTGATGAAGAAATAAAAGGCTATATTTTAGCAAGATTTAAGTTAGACAACTTGAAAAGAAATCAAACAATCTTAAAGATAGTTTTCTTGTGTCCAGATGCAAGAGCCTGAAGAAGAAACTCTGCTTCCCGGCTCTGGGTGTGTTACTGAATTCCTTTTGTAGTAACGTAAGGTTATCATGGTACCACTGAATATGTTTCCTTTGGTTGGAAAAATAAGCTGTAGGTCTTACTTGGTAACAAGAATGGTAGAAAGTCGTAAAAAAGAGAAATTGATGGGAGGGAGAATGTTTAAATTCCTTGGTCGTATTCTTTTAACTCTCTGTTTTGCTGTACAAAATTTTTTTTTCATATTCTTTATTCTCTCTTTTGCTGTAAGAAAATAATTATGTAATAGCTACCATGACTTGGTCCTTTTAGTTGAATAAACAAAAATAAATAAAGCAGCTTAATATCATTTTGGAAGGAATTTTTTTATTGAAAATGATAGTTTGAGATTAGCTCTCCCGTAGTAGTTCAATTATTATTTGGAATTGATAATTACTGATTTGTTTTGAGTTGTTGAAATCTTCTCATCTTTCTAAACCTGTATGTCCAGCTTTCGAACTATAGCAAAAATTTACTCNTAATGCACCTAACATCCCAACCAGTATGAATTATTCTTTGATTTTTGCAGTCTTGAAGAGAAGGAAGGACCTGCTCATGATACAAGATTCTTATGCTCAGTTAAAGTTATTTCAAGTGATGATGTATTATTTTCTTACGGGGACCGAAAATGTAGGTTGAAGGAAGCTGAGAATTCGGCAGCATACAGATTACTCCGCCAACTTGCGTCACTTTGACAAATAGGTCTCTTCTTCTTCATTTGTTTCCAGCACTAGTTTAGTAACATCTCTTGCCATTCTAACTGGAATTCTCTCAAATCTGCCATTGTCCGATTCGTAGTACCTTTTTATTTTTATTTTTTTTGAAGTTGTACATAGTCATTCATCGCGTCATGGTGTCAGTTCTTGAAAAGTATTCATATTTTCCATTAGAAATGTTAAAAAAAAGCTTTATTTTATTGACTTGGAATTTAGAGTGCTGCAAATTTATGACGAATGCATAGAAGTTATGTATAGCATGTGTAAGGTACTATTGTGAGCAGGTAGGAAATATCATATATGCTAAAATTGAGTTTTATTTAGAGACTCTTTAACGGTTTTTATAGTGCTAATGTTGAATATTATTTATATTTAAGAATAATCAATGGTTAAAAGCAGGCCTTCCCATAATTTGCTTATGACTAAACATTGCATTTGGGTTTGGTTCCACTAACCCACCCACATGGCCCCAACTAATCCTGAACAACCATGAAGTCGAGAAAATATCATATATATTTGTAAGTATGTGTGGACGACTGTGGATGGGAAGATCACGTCACATTTAAATTATGATGACATCACATTCACATCCATTGTGTTCTGTACATACTTACAAAATATGTAATAAAATGAGACCAAAAAATTCATTGCTAATATGTTGTATCCCCAACCCATCTCTAAGATGTTAGTCACTTTGAGCAGGTATGCGACACATGAGGATAGTGTGATTCAAACTTCTAATGTGATGATTCAAAATCTAATAACATCGTCATCTAAAAAATAGTGATCATTTGATTTGATCACAAGTGTAATTATTCATATTCATTACCTATTTAACCTTTTCATTACCATTCCTCAAACCAACAACACATGGAGGTATAAATCTGGACGTAAAATCAAGTGAATCACAATAAGAGAAAAACATATGCATGCTTATAGTTGTGACCATCATTGACTTTGATAGCCTTGAGTCAAATTTGATTGTCGGGTAATTTGTAAGATAGGGCATGATGTTGGTTCTACTGCTCGTGGTCATCCAACTTCGTCCTTGTGCTCTAATTTGCATTCCGTAAGTCGCATCCTGTGCATTATTATGCCTAAGAAATTATGTGATAAGTACAATGATGATTCATCGGTGTTTTCATATGCCTTCGTGAGCAAAAAGTTTCATTTGTATGAAAATTTCACCTACGTAATAAATTGTCATCTTATTGGGGTGTTGTTTCATGAAACAAATCGTGCAAGCTCATCCTAATCATTAATATGAGTCAGATGAGTCTGTTTACGTCTGAGTTGAACTTCATTTATTGTGGAGAGAAAGGGGATTCATCATTTTTTTAAATATTATATCAAATTAAAGATTTTGTTTATTTATATATCTAGATTAATATATATTAGTACATGTATATAAATAAGATTATATATTAAATATATGTTACTAAATGTTTTTATAAAAGCATATATTAATGCTATATACTAAGATCTTCAATCTTAACTTTCATTATAATTATGCATTAATTGGGATGTTGAGATCTTTCCAATGGAAATTTTTTTATTTTTTAAAATCTAATGGGCGGAAATTCAAAATTGAAAGAAGAAATATTCTATTAATATTTGAGCCCCACTTTTGGTTATTTTCTTGTGTGTTGTGTGTCTCTCTCCCCCCCTCCCTCACAGCCCACACTCTCTTTAAATTTCACCCCCACTTGCTCATCATCATTTGCTCATACTGGTCCTTCATTTATCTGGTTTTAGGACATAGGAAGGAAATGCAGTTGGCCTCTCTTCATCCTTCTCGCTTTCACCCAGGAAAAGCAGCTTGCCACCCACCGAGGATCTCGCATCTCTTGCTCAGGATTTCACACTGACAGCTAGCCCTCTCCTCCTCTTCCATCTCACTACCGACCCAGCTCACCGTCACATTTCTTCCTCACATTGCTGGCCACTTTTGTCGTTGTTCGGTCACTGACAATCACTCAACTAATTAAGATAATTGGGCTGATGTTCATCACTTTTTATAAGTATCCTCTCGAACAAAATTTGATTGTTGCAGTTTCCTTGATGTGAACCCAGTTGAAGATTAACGTAGCTTCTTATTTTTAGCTGAAATCCATATATGCTATAAATTATGAAACTAACCCGACCGATATCTTCATCACATCATTCTTTGATATTATGCTTGATCCTGAATTTTAATAATGCTATTTTGATTATATGGTCATCCTTCAAATATATCCAACGTGTTCAGTTTTGATCTTCTTGAGGTAATTAATTTTGTTCTTCCTTACTTAGATCATGATCTATTAGCTTGGTTTTCTGAGAGTGTAATAAAAATATCTATCTCCACTGCATTTCACAATTCCTTAACCAAGGTCCAAGCTCACACAAAACTATAACTACTTGTTGCGTTTGTTGCATGAGGATTTTTCTTTTGGAAATATGAGGGCCACATCTATCTTTACTAAAAAAAGAAAAGAAATACACAAACAGAACCACGATACAACACAACCTAAAATAAAAAGGATAAGAGAAATGATCTCATCCAAAAACTTGGAAAACAACAATCACCATAGAAATAGCTACAACGAACCACAAAAAATCCAAAACAATAATACTAACACAAACGAATGAAATCAACTTTAAGAATAAAAAACTTCAATTAACAAAATAGAAAAACTCTCCAAACATGAACAACTTCAACAACAACCATGATCAACAAGTTTGGAATAGAGCTTCATAGATCCATAAA